>WPAB01000133.1:0-28265 GCA_010134655.1 Fragaria nilgerrensis
AAAACACTTGAGCTTCACACAATCGATTCTCCCTTCTGACTTCTCCTTGAGAAAACGAATAGCATAGAAGGTTCCTGACATTAAGACGAAGCTATCCACCACCAGTCAGCTCGCCGCCATGGCCGAAAATCATGAACTCGATCGGAAACAAGAAAAATTATTTCCCCTCCTCGATTTTCGTCACCGGACTTCATATGAAGAAACTGAGGATACATGGACGATCATCACGTCGAGAGAAGCTGTCGCCACCGGTCTTCACCACGCCGTCGCCGGAGAAGGAGGAACCAGTCGGGCTGACCCGCGACTCCGATCGGGTCGACAGAGAGGGAGTAATGGGGGGAGAGAGGGAGAGAAAGAGGGTAAAAAGATTAACAAGGGTTATTTAGTCATTGGTTTTGAGATTGATGTTATTTTGAAAGTTTAGGGATGAAACTGATTAAAAAAAAAGATGAGGTATATTAACTGATTTTAGACCTAAAGTTCAGGGGAGTAAACTGAAATTTTTCCAATATATTTTTAATAATTTTTTGGATAATACCAACTTTTAAAAATCATTAAAGATAGCTCCGATGTCCGAAAACGCTTCCGTAAAATCTACGAACTCGTAACGACGCCTAGGTTAATACTATGGGCTCGAAAGACAAATTTGACAAACTAAAATTTTTTTAATAATTTCAAAAGCCACAAAGAATTTGAAAAATAATAGAAATAAAATAAAATAGCTCGAAATTAATTTTTCCCTTTTTAAAATAGAAAACCAAAATTCCGAGACGTTACATGTCACTTTCAACATCATGATTGAACTCCGAAATGTTTCTTAAAATGGAAGCTTGATCAACGACGAATGATACACGACAACTAGCTTGCCTTGCATGTCCACCCTTTGACCGAGTGTTTTCGAGCTCATGGACGTAGATTGTTACTTGTGGTGCCATTCCCTTTCCCTCATGAGAAAAACAAGTAACAAATTTGATAAGTTGTTTAATAAATGGAGATGAAAAGGAAAATGGGTCCCTAGCAGTGTCGCAAAAAACTATGTTGGATAAACATTGCACTAAGTGTGAAAATGTCACCCAACATAATTTCACTTATCTTATTGACTAAAATAGAGTTTTTGAGTATGTCTGGTTTGACCCATTCAAGACAGAACGTGTCTCTTAATTGCAATCCCTTGTTACAAAGGAACACCATTTGATTCCATTCATCACAAAATCATTGTGGGTTTTTGTTTGTTTTTGCGGCTGCACCCGAATTTAGAATGGGTTGCCTACGTACCCTGGAAGGGATCAAACCACTCGTAGTTCAAGAGTTCCAATGAGTGAATGACTCATTGGAGGGCTTCGATTTAGGAATAGGAATAGTGTTTGAGATACGGTTGTATCCAGATTATTTGATTCCAGATTTCCTACATACCCTTGCGGGATCAAACCACATATAGTTTCAGCATTTGGGATTTAAGTTAGTAGGTGGCCCATTATTTCGAATTTTTGTTTAGGATATTTGTGAGGGTTTAAATGTTAAAACCCTACAAACTCTCTTTTTTTTCGTTTTCTCTCTAAGAAAACCTAGCCGCCTTAACCAATTTTGTCGAGGGTGCAGCTTTTGCTCGTCCGGTGCGCCGCGATGGGGGGGGTCATTGGCCTCGCCGCTGTTCGTCAAGTCGCGCCGGACGGGATGTGATGTAGGTGTTCAGAGATTGGCTGATAGGTGTTCTCCTACCTCCTCTACAATCGACGTTGGCGCAAAACCAGATGGCGGGTCTGTGGCGGACGATGGGGACCGATGATGGGTTGAGACACACGCTCGATTGGGATCGGTGGTAGGTGATTGGATCTACCCAGATCTGGTTGCATTCGTTTTCCCGATCAGCACTCCAAATCTAGTAACAGAAGGCGGCGACGAGTGCTCCAGGGCTGGATATTATATTCAGTTCGGACGCTTGGGATTTGAGGGGAGATTCTGACCTTCTGGCACTTGGCTGATGAAATCGATCCGATGGCCTTTGGGGTCCAACGACGGAGAAGATGCGGCGATCTTGGCAGAGTGACCATGGCGGCGGGGACTGTCTGTGTTACATACATAGTGGGCTGGGTTAGAGGTTAGGACCCTCCTAATCTCAATCTCAGTTTGGGCCTACTATGGGCCGGATGATTCTTGGGCCTGGGAATTTACCCTTGGTCCAGTAGGGTTTATCTTTATGTTATTGTTTTTAGTTATTTCGTTTATGTCGCTTCAGTTATTTGTTTCTTGTTATAATAAACTCTTACCAACTTTTGGTGGAGATGGATGGGCTATGTCCTGTTAAGCGCACGCAGCGTGCCATGTTGTCTTAATGAGGCGGTGAGTTCCTTACTTGTCAAATGGTCGCAGCCTCCTAGTGGCAAGATGAAACTTGGGGTCACTGGTTATTCCAGTGACATCATAACCGAAAAGCTGATAGATATTGTAACTTATGGCTCTGCATGAGCGGCGGTAATTTCCGGTATGTCGCCAAAATTGTAAAGCAAATGGAGTAGCTAATGATGCACTCTTTGCTAAATGGTGCTTGTTAGAATGCATAGATTTTGTAGACATGCCTAATGTTAATTTAGGGTGTTTTACAGTATGGGTTTAGGCCCAACGTCCCCCCCTTGTATTCTGAGGTTTCATTAATGTTATGGTGTGAGAGCTGCCATTTAGCTCTTATTCAAAAAAAAAAAAAGTTAAAACCCTTGAATTGTTTAGGTATTTGATATTTGTGGTGTTTAGGTGACTTGGATTGGTGGAGCCAGAGATTTGGATTTTGTGAATTTGACTAGCGGAGTCGAGAATTTGATTGAGATTTGTGGTTGCATTTAATGGGTCGCTAGATTGCCTACATACTTTTTGTAAGGATCAAACCATTGTAGTTCAGAAATATGGGTATTCGAGATTTTCTGGTTTTGTACCGAAGTCAAATTTGGGTTTCGAAACATTTTTAATACGAAACTGTTGTTCGAGTATTTTGATTTGGATACCCGCATGTTGAGCCTCGTCAAACTTCTCAGATGGGTCCAAATTTGACATGGGCTTTGCTTGTGAGTCGCATCCGTCAAGGGGTTGATATGGGAGGCCCATTTTCTTTCTTTCTTTTACTTCCCTGTCTCCCCTTTCTTCATTGCTTTTCTTTCTTTTCCTTATTTTATTTAGATCTTCTGCTGCCTCATTTATTGTAACCCAGAAGAACTTGAAGGCCGAAACTGATCAAATGGAGAGGGATTGGCGCAGCAACCAACTTGGTGATGGCACTGTTCCTAGGTCCTCGCCGAGAAGAAATTTATCAACACTAGGAGGCTTGAAATTTGCTGTGTTCTTTCTCACTGTGCGAAATTGGGTAAGGATAACCCCCATTGTGTTCTTGCTTTCATCCCTACAATTCAAAGACCTTGATGCCGAAAGTATCTCCATTGTGCTTCAGAGTAATTTCGAAGGATTGCCCCTGCTCAAAAGCTTGTTTCTTCACATGTAGCGTTCAATTTGGTTGCTGCCTTTTGTTGAATAGGTGCTTTGTTACCATTCTTCGATAGCAAAATTAATTTGTTTAGGGAGTGATTTGTTTGTGCTGGCGTGCCAACGCTTCTGGGTTCAGCATAACCGGCGCTTGCTCCTGACTTCTGCTCCAAGCAACTGGCTGGAATTCCCTGGATTCTTTTACCAAACCTAAGATTGGGTGCTTACAACGAAAATTAAAGGATATTTGCTACAGCAAGCTGCAACAATGGTTTGACGGGGATTTGCTGACGGATCAGACTTTATGAGTAGATTTGCCGACGGATCGGACTTGATTTTTGCCGACGGATCGGACTTTGGTTACAAAGACACCAGAGAGTTTTGCTGTAGGTGGGTGCTCCGAGGGAGGCTGGATATTTGCAGTGTGTGAAGTTTGATTGTAAGATTGACTGTCCATTTGCTCATTCGCCTTGACCCTTTATATAGAGAACAAGGTTCGTATTCCTTGCGGATCGAGGCATATTCGACCTCTATCTCAACTCAAAAGGTATCTCCTAATCGGATTATAAGTAATTTACCCAAGAAAAAGAAATTTATTTATAGAAATTTGACCGCAGGTGTCGGTTCATGTATCATAAAGTTCATAAAGATACGATATTGTAGGTAAAGATATTCACCTCAAATCTAACTCTTGGAGATCATCAGTTAGATACCGTTCTTATATCGCCTCATGCACTTGCCATTAAGGAATGAATCATCCTTGTAACAATAGAATTAAGTCTTGACATGAATATGGAAGTTAGGCATATATTGGACTTCATGCATATCTTGGGTCCTCACGTCATACATGCATCCCTTGACCAATCAAAAGCAAAGATAATGATATCCTTACCAAACCATGGCCAAGAGATCATAATTGAATGGGTATGGGTATCTTAGTACCTCTTGTAGATACTACTAGAAAGATACCGGCGTTTTGCCGCGGGATTTGTTGCTGCTGTCCAACTCTAGATATGCAGTGAAGTTTTTGTTTTCCATATAAGCAAAAGATATCGCTCAACTGAACCTTGTTGAACAGAACAAATCTAAGACAGGCCGGAATCAAGTCTAAGAACAAATCTGACTTGTTATATTTTCTAAACCAAGAATGGATCAGCAATGTAAATCATGCCTGCAAATAATGGTTGTCTAACCAATGAATGTACATGTAACCTCAGCAAAGTTAATACACACAATTGTTATAAAACTCGGACTAAGGTATATCAGCTCATGCCATTAGAGTAGCTTTAGAAGTCAGTTTCTTCCTGAGTATCTTAACTTTTAGAGTTCCCTGCAAAAGAAAGAAGAATTGTCATAGTCAGAACATGTTATACATCTGCACACTTTAAAATCCGATTGGCATTACACTTCTACAAACATATTAAGGGAAAGCTTTAATGCTACTGATTTACTCACATTGGCTTTGACTCACTTAAAGCATGGTATTGCTATAAAAGAAGCGTTTAAAAAATCCCAGACAATTCAGCCAAATTTGTAAATTTTCAAGAAATTGTAGCTAACTCAAAGCTCACGATGCAGTAACAAATATACTAAAAGAAACATTAAAAAGAATTTTTACTAAAACACTAAAAGAAACATTAAAATTGCATCTATCACAATTGCAGATGAAATTTTTCATTAAAAAGAAACATAAGACTAACAGAAGCAAAATGTATGACATTGGATAGGAAATAATCATTAACTGGTGTTTCTTTATATATGTATATAATAAAAGTGGGTAACAAGCACAAACCAAACAATTAACATTACATAAGCATTTGACTAACTCTATCATTATCTAAACTGGTGACATGTGGTTTTCTATCATTAGAAAATCCTCTTCCAAATGAGATTAGCAAGTCACCTTCCAAATCTTAAGACATTCCACTCCAGCTCCACCTGCGAAAATAAAAGGTCACTATATACAACCGTAAATAGAAAAAAGCCATCTTTGGTCTTATTTCGAGATCAAATTTTATACACATGTCTAGTCTTTTCTCATAGTTGAGGTTAACAGCATTGGTGAGTTTGAGAATCTGATATTTCCTTGTATTAAATCCGAGTAATATCATAGGAAAACTGAAGAGAAAAGATTCTTTGCCCCTTCCTAAAGGTCAGCCACCATTTTTTTTTTATATTAAACGGCCAAGCTCACCTAAGAAAACCATAATATAGCCAAACTCCAATTACCTTCAATACTTGACCGAAACCCAAATTCGGAAGGAAAGTGATCAACGAAACCGAACACCTCCTGCAAGAATCGACCGAAACCCAAATTCGGAAGGAAAGTGATCAACGAAACCGAACACCTCCTGCAAGAATTGACCGACTCCCAGAATACAAAATCAACACCAAAAAAGCAAAATTTCAGAGGAGAAAGCTTACTTAAAGAAGCCTGAATTCATCAAAAACCTTTTGATGCTTGATTGAAACCCAAACTCGCAAGAAAAGTGATCGGCGAAATCAAACCTCGAACACCTTCTGCATTAAAATTTCCCAAAAATCGAACCAAAAAAATAAGCAACCGTATTAAGCTACTCATAAACGCAGAATTCAACATCCAAATCATAAAAGTAAAATTTTAGAGCACCAAACTGACCTAAATAACGATCATCTTGCTCTGCTCAATATCTGAATGAAAGTAAATTGCTTGGATGAATACATGCAGATGGGAACTTGTAGATGATGAGGTTCATTATTATCTGGTTAAACTATTATCAAGCAGTGACCAATCTTCTGCTGTGGAGTTAGCATCGCAACAGAATGAGTGGCGGAGCAATTCTTTTCCATCTGATAACGTTGATGAGGGCTTTGTAATGGTTTCTGGCCAGAAGATCCTGCTCTTGGTAATCCCCAGGATTAGCCAGGCCCAACACCTATCCCATCACTGTTAACCACTGTTCACTATGAACAGTGTTGATATATGCCTTGAACCGTCAAATCTGTTCTGACGGCTTATCTGTATATCGGGTTATACTAGGATTAGTATATCGAGTTATACTAGGTTATGGTTTCCTATTAGGACTAGTATATCAGGGTTTAGAGTTGTATATATATATACAACCTATTGTGTAAGCCGGTTTTAGCACTCTTCTCAACATAATAAAAGGGCTGTTCTCCTTCTGTCCGTGGATATAGCTAACGCATCGTTAGTGAACCACGTAAATCTGTGTTCTTTCTTTCACTCGTTACAACAAATTGGTATCAGAGCAAGGTTGTGATTTCCGCCAAGAAAGATGTCTGGTTTAAATGTGAAGATTGATAAATTCACAGGGAGGAACAGTTTCAGTTTATGGCAGATCAAGATGCGAGCCTTGTTAAAACAACAAGGTATGTGGGCGCCGCTGGTTAAGAAGCCAGGGGATCAAGAAATCGCTGAGATGGCCAGTCTGGAGGAGAAGGCACACTCGACAATTCTGTTGTGCCTTGCAGATGATATAATCACCGAGGTCGCAGAGGAGGAAACTGCGGCTGGTCTGTGGTTGAAGCTTGAGAGTCTATACATGACGAAGTCTTTAACCAACAAGTTGCTTCTAAAGCGACGTCTGTTCGGTCTGCGTATGGAAGAAGGTACATCCCTAAGAGATCACCTAGATCAGTTAAACACTGTTCTATTAGAGTTGCGTAATATCGATGTTAAAGTTGATGATGAGGATGCTGCTCTAATTCTGTTGGTATCTCTACCTTCGTCGTATGAGAATTTTGTGGATTCTTTTATTGGTGGGAGAGATACTCTGACTCTGGAGGATGTTAGATCATCTTTACATACTAGAGATATGCGTCATAAGGCGACCGTCACTAGTTCAGACAGTCAGGCTACAGGGTTGGTAGCCAGTGGAAGTTTGGGACAGAAAGGCTCGGGGAAGAAGAAATTCAAGAATCCAGTTTCAAAGGGTTCCAAATCCAATGATGTCTGTAACTACTGTAAAGAGAAGGGACATTGGAAAAACGAATGTCCAAAGAAGAAGCAGTCTGAGAAAGCATCAGGTACTGCTGTTGTAGCAGAAGTTGACACCACTTCGGAAGAAGACCTGGCCTTGGTTGCAGATGCACACAAACATCACAGGGATGTGTGGATTTTGGATACCGGGGCATCTTATCATATATGTCCACGCAGAGAGTGGTTTTCAACCTATGAGCAGATAGATGGAGGAAATATTTCTATGGCAAACGATTCTGCAAGTAAGGTGGTTGGAATTGGCTCAATAAAAATTCGGACACATGATGGTAAATTTTGTACATTGAATGATGTTAGGCATGCTCCACACATGACGAAAAACCTGATTTCTTTGGGTCTTCTAGATAGCAAAGGTTTCAAGTACACAGGCTCATGTGGAATTTTGAATGTCTACAAAGGTGTCAATGTGGTTCTGAAAGGTGTCAAGCGAGGTACTTTGTATATTCTGCAAGGTTCAACGCTGTCAGGCTCGGCTGCTGTTGCATCATCAGAGGTTCACAAGGATTTGGGAGCAGCTCGGAAAATTTTGGGAATGGAGATCTACAGGGATAGAAGTCAGAAGAAGCTTTTCTATCACAGAAAAGTTACATCCAGAAAATTTTATCCAGGTTTGGTATGTCTACATCCAGATCTTTAGATACTCCAAGTGCTGCAAATACTCATCTGTCTACTGCGTTTGCACCTAAATCTGCTGAGGAGAAGGAATACATGTCTCGAGTTCCTTATGCTAGTGCAGGTGGAAGCTTGATGTATGCTATGGTTTGCACTAGGCCTGATCTCGCACATGCTGTGAGTGTTGTCAGCAGATTTATGGGTGACCCTGGAAAGGAGCATTGGCAAGCTGTGAAGAGAATTTTCCGGTACCTCAAAGGTACGTCTGATGTCGGTCTCATTTATGGAAGTGATACAAGCTGTTTGGTAACAGGCTATTCAGATAGCGATTATGCTGGAGATGTTGACACTAGGAGGTCTATGACTGGTTATGTCTTTACTCTTGGTGGCTCTGTTGTTAGCTGGAAAGCTACTTTGCAGCCGACAGTGACCTTGTCTACTACTGAAGCAGAGTACATGGCTCTGACAGCCGCTGCAAAGGAAGGCATTTGGTTAAGGGGTCTGGTCAGTAGTCTTGGTTTGCATCATGATCAAGCTATAGTGTACTGTGACATTTTGAGTGCAATATGTTTAGCAAAGGATCAAGTTCATCATGAGAGGACCAAGCACATTGATGTCAGGTATCATTTTCTGAGAGATGAGAGCAGAATTAAGGTGAAGAAGGTGGGCACTGCTGACAATCCCGCTGATATGTTCACCAAGCCGGTTCCACACAGCAAGTTTCAACATTGTTTGGACTTGCTAAATGTTACAAGCTGTTAGTTGCCCTTTGGGGGCGACATCTGAGGCAGAAGGAGTTATCTGTTCATCTGGCATCACTATGGTGCATCTGGTACATCTGTTATCTGTGAGAGGATTCAAGTCAAGGTGGAGATTTGTTGATATATGCCTTGAACCGTCAAATCTGTTCTGACGGCTTATCTGTATATCGGGTTATACTAGGATTAGTATATCGAGTTATACTAGGTTATGGTTTCCTATTAGGACTAGTATATCAGGGTTTAGAGTTGTATATATATATACAACCTATTGTGTAAGCCGGTTTTAGCACTCTTCTCAACATAATAAAAGGGCTGTTCTCTTCTGTCCGTGGATATAGCTAACGCATCGTTAGTGAACCACGTAAATCTGTGTTCTTTCTGTTCTCCTTCTGTCCGGCTTTAGCATAGTACAAAGAATAGTATTATGCTAGAAATAGTCTCCGCACTTTGCTGGGAGATTTGTCAGATTCACTGATAAGAAATGATAAATTATGATATAAGTTTGAAACAAACAAATATAGTTTGAAGCTTAACATAATAAGATTGATGAGGTAAAAAAAAAAGATTCAAGTAGAGTATAAATCTCAAATTATAAAAGACTATAGTTCTAGGTTGACAAACTTTAGAATCGGAGTAAAATCCCAGTTCACATTATCATTGCTTTCATTGAGTAATGTCATGGAAACCAGTTATACTCATTTTAAGCTACTATGTATTATTTTCTTACATATCTTGAAATATGTAAGAAACGAATATCAAAATATGTAAAATGCCATAAGATCCTCGATTCTACTAAGAACAACAAAAAATCAACGTGTTGCCTTTTGATTTACTAAAATCAGAACTCATAAGCTACAATGGAGTAAAAAGAATTATTATTATTTTAAATAAAGAATACATTGTTAGTTTCATGAAGTTAAGAAAACTGCATGTTTATGTCATGAAACTCTTATCCATATTCTTCAACTTGTCAATTATTTGGTTTGTGCTTTGCAAGCTATCATGTGTGTATCCAGAAAGTAGTGCCTAAACATTTATACTCACCTGACTCGAGCAATTGCATTACAGATCACTTCCTTGCGGGCATTTTCATTACCAAGAACCTTAATAAATGCAGTTGCTCAATCCTGCAAGACATACGACCAAATGAGGGTCCAATAATGCCGCATATATGCTCAAAAATATATACGAACATTTTTACATCATTTTAACTTAACATGACTGAGATGTGTTATCTGTATTCCTGAGTTTGCAACTGGGATTGGGCGGCCAGCTTTCAAGCGGTGGAAGAACCACTCTTCAATAGGTTTGTAGTTCAATGGTCCATAGATGTAGACTGGCCTTATAGAAGTCCAATTGGCACACCTTGATTCAAGCAAGCTCTGTGTCTGAAGCTTTCCCTTGTGCCTGCTCTTTGGATCAACTGCATCAGTCTATCACCAATAAGCAACAGTCTATCATCATTCTATCCTCCTCCTCCTCTCACACTCCTCCGCCGCACGTAAACCAACCTCCACCACCTCCCACCTCGTCCGTACTTCATGCCAACACGCCAGCTACCCCAACCTCTGCCTCTACACCAATAAGCATCAACGACCAATCAATAAGCAAATCCATAAGCAACCCAAAAGGGTTCGGGTTCCTAAGCAGAAAAGAAACAAAAAAGATATGAAACCCATACAAAGAAAAATCAAAATTATTTCTGAATATTCAAGGGAGTGTGATCAAACCCATAACTTCTAATAAACAAATAAACACTATCTGAAATAAACAAATAAACAAATAAACACTATCTAAAATAAACAAATAAACAGATACCAATAGAATCAAACTCCAAATAGTAAAACACAACTTCTAAAGAAAAAGAAGAAGGATTAAAAAGGCATACCCTTCAATCATGTAGAAGGAAAAGAAGAAGAACTTGAACAAAAATAATAATTGCCTCCTTACGGCTCTATTGAAACCTACAAAAAAACAGAGAAATATTGCAATTATGAGTACCTTCCGAACTAAAATTGCGGTATGCTGCAGTTGAACAATTGGAAAAATCGGATACAACACATGTCACACTACTGAAGTGATGCAAGTATTTTTACTTATATTATCAATATCAATGAGAGAGGAACCCTCTTAACTACAAAAGCAAAAAGCCGCCAAGTGTTTTTACACATTGGCTTCTGAGATACAGTATTCTTTTTATCAAGCAAGTCAATACCTCCTTAAGTTTACCTTTGATTAATTATATTTGCATGAAGATTCAAAATGAGAAGAATAAAAAATAAACAATATGGCCATTAGAATACCAGTTAAATTCAACTTGTAGGATCAAAAACTTTGTCACACTCATAGTAGAGCTAATATTTGTCATAATGTAAAAAGCATAATTCAAATAGATCACGTACTTTTCAGGAGAACAAAAAATGAATCCAGAATTTACAATAAACCAATTTAAATACATAAAACTGGCTCGAAGCTAAAAAACCTTAAAACAAATGAACTGTAAACTGGATACAGATTTCAATAGGACAGCTAGAACTCAACTAAACTTACAATTGGTAAAAAGCAAAGCAGGCAAACTTACAGATAGAAACTTAGCATTTTAAACCATATGGAATGCTTAAGGTAAGGCAAAGGATTTGAAATAAGTCGAGTTCTTTTAATTACCTCATTTCGTCGCAAGGCGGCTTCTTCCTCAATGGCTGAGTGGATAAAAAATATGAATGGAGGTTAAAAACTTTATTATATTAAAATAAAAAAATATACTTGAAGATAAAGAAATTGTTTGGATCAAGTTGATAATGGTTACCTCTTGAATTTCTTCTTTGGTTCTGGTTTGATTTTTACTTCCAAGCTAGACAATCAAATAAAACATATGTACTTTGATACCGCAAAACTGAAAAGCAAGAGTATCAGTCTTAACACTACAAATACCAAACCAAATACACCAATAGAGCTTAAGGTACTTAACTTAGTCTCAAATTTTTGATTTCATGTATTTAAATGTGAAAAGGATGTAGACATCTGTCAATACTCTTAGATCGCTAATTCAAATTCCCAACTTCTACCTAAAGTATTTGACCCGATAATTATGTAGGCTGAAAAGACTATAGCATCCAGATATCTACTACTAATTGCATCTTATCTGCCTAGCCAAATGAACAGAGATGTAAACGATAAAGTAATCACTACCTAATTCTTCATTCACTAGTGTGAGTGTGATCATATCAACCATTACTAACCAAGGCGAGGCTTACTTCAATATAATTACCTGGTCCACCTGAGCAAGGCTTCTAAATTTCAGACATGAAAATGTTTTCAGGGTTTTTTTTTCCCCGATATTACAGAATGTTTAGGAATTTATTATGTAATTGTCAATAAGCAAATGAGTTTGAGTTAAAAACCTTACTTTGGAAAGATTATAAAGCTCATTTAATACTCCTGATAAACATTTCACGAAAATGCTGCAAGAACAAATGTACAGAATGTTAGAGACTACTAAAACAAAATTACAGCGAGTGAAGCATCAACTTATTTCATATTTGAAATATAGTTACTAACATAAAAACCTTGTGATAAATGATCGACCTCATCAGAGGCATACTAAGTGGTGATTATCCCGTGTAACAGACCAATTACACATATGAGTAAATTTATGACATATTAACAGGATATCATATATTGGACCAGTTATCTTCTTACTCAGAAATTCCTCTTATAGAGACTACTACCGCACCTTCTAATCATCTCTTAACCTGCACAATACTATATATGAGTGATACGACATAAATTGAAAGTTCATGATAGTCTTCTCTGCTATTGTCAAATGTTTTTAACATGATGTTTGTTTTTCACCTTCATCCATAATCTGACATCTATAATATTAAGTTGATATTTGAAGTAAATTACATAATTTACATGAATCAAATAATGCGATAAAATTTTCTTTGTCAAAATTCGAGCTCCATACTACAGTAAAAGAAGAGATCAAAGAAGCAATAAAGATGAGAGAAAGCATCATACTAACAACATAGCAGTCGCCGTGGAAAAACAGCAACAACAGTCTCCCATGCACCGAACTAAAAAAAAATAATGTACCATTATCCCCTTGCTAGTCGCTACAACACATAAGAAAATTATTCTATTACATTATGCAGGCACAGTGAAAAAAAAAAAACTAAGAAATATGCATAACATTCATCAAATGATCAAATCGCTTTCAAACCCAGACCTCATAGCTAAATAAGAACTCAATTTCTACTCAAACTGCAACACTAACAAAATCCCTTCAAAATAAAAATCCGAATCAGTTCGAAACCAACAGAAACAGAGAAGAAAAAGGAAATCAAAGCCAAACCCACAACAAAGACGATAACCCAAACCATTTCCTTCTTTTATTGTTTCAAATAACATCAACAAATTTATCAGAACCATTACCTTAAAGCCACCCATGACATCTCTTTGTATCGCCCCAGAAATAATTGGGTTATGCTATATACGAAAGAAATACGATAAAGAGATTCAGATGAAGAAGAGAAGAGAACAACAACGATCGACGGAAAAGAGGAGAGATGATGCGGTTTTATACTCAGCCCGAACTGGTTGAGATTGGTCAGGAGAACAGTAGCTGGAGTTTTCTATGCAGATTGTTCTGGACGTTTCAAGAGAGCACACACCACCGAGCTAAGACCAAAGCAACAGGTGAGAGAGAGAGAGAGATGCTGGGCGAGAGACTGAGAAGAGCAAACTTTCTCTTGAGCGGGAGAGAATGGGAGAGGAGTCTAGAGACGGGCAGCAGAGGAAGCGAGAAGCGTCTAGAGAGATCAGTGAACCAAGACCGAGACCCAAAAGCATCAGATCAAAAATAGGGGCAATAAACACCAAGGCCCAGCACTGCTCACGGAAACAGTAAACACACTGTACACGTGAACAGGACCCGACCCGACGCAAAATAGTATATTGTACTAGAAATCAAACCCGCGCCTTGCTGCAGGCAGATTTTATAGTCGTGCATTAACAATTCAAAACACAGTAGTCGGGTCATAAGAAAATGTGTATTCGATCACTCTTGGAACAATTTGAGATGGTTATTGGAAACATTCACATATTATTAGTTTGCACATTCGCATATCACATGAGAATACATCACGATGAGCAGATCAAATTTGAACTTTCACTTTTGCCCATCACAATGCGAAATTTATCTTCTAATTCAGTCACTTTCATTCTCATTTCATCATTTGCCTGTCCTGAAAATTAGTCCAAACAATCATATTATTTCCACCTCTATTACCTGCAAAAATTTAGTTGTATATCAGTCTAGTGCATTTCATATGTTTGTATGTATGTAATAACATGCTTAATTTGTGTAAAGCAATTGACTGTATAATGATCCATGCTTTGCATTAAAAAAAAGACATATAAGAATAGCCTTGTTTACTCATAAAAGAATGAGTGACACTGAATTATGTTCTCTTGTAGGTATTAAACCAATATGTGGATTGGTAAAGAAAAAGCATGTCATAAAGGCATATAATTGACCTCAAGAAACTCATTAAAAAAAAATATTAAAAATAGATAACATACTTGCAAACTACAAATAATTAACTTAATTATGTAAGTAAGTTTCAGATATCAAAATTTACTAATGCTTTTGAGGTGCTAATGTATTGCACTAAAAATACGGCATTGAGTTAGACTTAACAATGTGAAAGTTTTAAGGTAAGCATACGAATATCACAGAAAATAATTGGACCCAAGTAATTGTAATCATAGCAAGCAATATCAATAATAACCAATAAAACAGAGTAGAGAATTTACTTTTTCTCAATGAAGCAAATTAATGACATCTATCTCAACATGTATATTAAAAAGAAAACGTTTGATGCTTGAGCAAACTAATATCAAATTGTATTCATTGGAAGTAGTAATACAAAAAACACTACAAAATGGTAGAAGAATTCTTACCTCAAAATACCCAAGTCCAGAAATGTTTGTAGCTGATATTCCTCCACATCTTACTCATACTGCTCTAACCAAGCAAGTATTCCAATGTTGCAGGTTCCCTTGCTCAACTGAGCTCTTATACTCCGTTAGTGGCTTTGAAAGCACAAAACTTGTATCCAATTCAAAAAATCACAATCAAACTGAAAATTGCTCTAATTCTATACTCCAATTCTCTGGTTAGCAAAGTACAGTATTAAGAAAATTGCTAGGTTTTAGAAATGAGAATTAAGTTACTAATATGAATAGGCATCGAGTATATATCTACAAATACTAAAGCAGCTAAAAGTGTCCATGATAAAGAAAAACATGCATTAAAACTAAAAATGATAGAAAAGGTGCAAGGACCAAATCATAAATTAAGCTGAATCAAGTTATAGTAAATAATTTTCATCAGCTCAAGTCATGGGATGCCTTAATAGTATTAATAAATTACATCTTTTTAAATCACCACGGTGGCTATGCAGCATTTATATATTTGAAGTGGTCAAGAAACAAATAGTCGCTGAAATATACTTGAAAGTTGAAAGAGATTAACCTTAGTTAGACCTCATTTGCAACTGCTTACATTTTGTCTCTCCACTCCTTTTCTTCCAGCCTCTAAAAATGAACTTCCAGCATCTAAAAGAACTGGCACATAAATTGAATTTACCAACTAAACATAAAAAACAACAACTGAAGAAGACATCAGACAAATGCATATGAATGGACACCGTATATAATTTTGTTATTCTTTATCTTCTTCGTTTTCTTTTCTTGTTCCTTTTTATTTTTCATTTTCTTTTGATACTATTGTACTTACAGTGGTTTTAAGCTATCCATGTACAACTGCAATCCTACTCCTGCACTCCTAGGAATATATTTACACCAAAGATACATATATCTGCCATACTCACTATCAGAATAGATCAATCACTTGTCTTTCGACAATGATAGCCTTTGGTTCGTTCTGTATTCAGAAAATAAACGTACCCATGAAATAATAGCTCAAGTCCCATGAAATAATAGTTCAAGTATTTCCTTGTGGAGGAGTAATGAAAGCATGACTGCAGCTCCAGATTCAACCTCTGTTAATTATCCAAGTATGCCTTGAATCCCAAAAACCCAGTCTGCAAATACATAATCAGACTCTGACTTAGCTCAAACTTTTCTTAAATCTGACTTTGCTCAAAATTGATTTCTTTTCAGATGTTAAAAACAGAAAAATGGTTGCATGCCTTAAATTACTCGCATCTAATAGATAACAATGATGAAATTTGCGTATAAATCCTGTTAAGTGCAATGTTATGAAGGATAGTTATAGCGGCCATATGTTACTTGCACATGCCAAAGTTTACACTGTCAGGTTTGGATATATCGATCTTTCTTTAAAATTGTGTCTTGACATTTTTTATACAGACAATAGATCTGGTGTTTTCAAGAAAAAAGAAAAGCACAATCAAGTACAGCAAAATAAAAATAGTCTCAAGTGTTAGGGAAAGTTTCTGTAACAGCTTTCCATATTATTTTACCAACTGATGCATTCGCTTCATGAAAAAGCTGATGCTCACAGTTTATTCATATCAACTTCATTTCGAATGATCAAAGAGCAACCAATATATTCAAGCACTCAAAACTAAAAGTTGCTTATGGCTAAGCTTGAATGAGATACTGGAAAACATAACAAAAAAAAAAAAACAGAAGACTGTCTCATAAGCAATTTATCAAACACTTGGTGAGCAGCATTTCAATTGTTCTATATATGCATTCATTCATTTATAGATGGTGAGACAATGAGTCACTAATAGTAAAAGGTCGTGCAAATATGAGGCTTTATGAAAACCTGATTAACAACTCCAAAGAGCTTAAACATAGAAATCGACTTCTGGCAGCCTTAACCCAAACCTGCAAATTAGAAAAAGAAAAAAGAATCATGAATCCAAAATCCAACTAACCAACAATGTTGAGGTGATTTTTATCTTATCCGACTGATAATAATAAACTAAAGATTCAAAAGTTAGCAACGTGAAGATCATCGATATGAGAAGAAAACTGAAACAATTCAGATGTTTGTGCAGATTGGGAAATTGATTTGTACTGTGGAAACTTACCAAGGTTTTTATGACGATGACAACGACCTTTTTGGAAGGAAAGGAATGAGAAACTTGGTTGATAAACGGCTCAAAGTTTCTTAGATACTGTTTTAGATAAGGACTGTCAAGTCTCAAGCTAGCTTTCTCGATCTCTCCAAACTAAAGTTCTGGAAGTTGAACAGTTTTTTATTTCTTGGAATGGGTATTTGTTATGCGGTTTCTCCTCGAAAGTCAAATCAAATCCGGCCAGACATGAATTTGGAAGCCAAACCTTTTGTTGTGCGCCTTCAACTCAACCTGTGTTCGCGAAAGTTCGATGGAGAAAGAGATGGAGCAGAGATATCAATCCCAGAGAGAGGAGAGAATAGGGAAGTTAGTCGATCGATATCGAGAATGGAAGAAATAAAAGGAAGAGAGAGACGAAGCTGGTTACAAAGAGACAAAAGAAATAAAAGGAAGGGTTTGCCAGAGAATGGAAGACACTCGAAGATTCAGGAGATGGCGAGACAAAGGACGAAAGAGAAAAAATACAGGCTTAACTTTGCAGAAGGCCCAGCTCTCTTCTGGGTGCTTAGAAACAGTAATTAAAAACAGTGAATCACGTTCTCTGCACAGTTGACAGAAACTATATATGGTAAATAACTAGCAAGATTGCCCGCGCGATGCTGCGGGTACATCACCATTAGATACACTATAAGTGCATTATACATTACACAATTAGTATGCATGTTATCAAACCTAGCAAAATAAGGATGTAAGGAACCAACTGAGCAAAGTAGTATCAGCAGAGAACGAAAATTGAAATGTTCAAACAAAGACAGTATTTAAACTTAACAGGCGTGGTAATAAAACAAAAGTAACTGATTTTCAGAGGCTAGAAAATAGTCATACATCTAATACTCTTGTTTTCTGTTGGTGTTGTCTTCATTTCCTTACACCTTCATCAAAATAGATGACCTCCATGCCATATATGTGCTGTATAAAACATAAAGGCAATAGAGTAAAAAAATAGACCATAGACATAAAATCAGTGACAATAAGAGTTGCTAACCCACATAAAGAGAAACTTAACCACATAAAGCATTGTAAAACTTAGCAAAATGATTCAGTTCTATTGGGTATATTCAGTTCTAAGTATTCAAATCCCTAGCATCTTGGAAGTACTTGAACAAATTGGAAAGAAAACAACTCTAGTCCTCAAACGATCAAACAACTACAATGAAATGAATGATGCCGCAACCACAATTGGACACGCAACCGCCATTTGACAGGCTAGAAGCAATTCCTATGGTTAGCATACTGAGTAGTAAGCTCACTCTCTAGTTTCTTATACATGCAATAGAAGACAATACTATTATAGTAGAAGAAAGACATGATTAAGTATCATATAGGTCACGGAGCTTATAAAACAGGAAATGTGCTAGTATATCAGAATTTTTCTAATATCATCTTAAACAACATGAGGGAATCAATAGAATTAGAGCAGTATCTTCTGACAATATACTTGCTACGAAAAATATTGAACTGTATTGCATATCATCTAAAAGGTAGGAAACTTGAGAGATATGTGATAGGGCGTCCACAATAGGACAACTAAAGATTGTTAACTAACAAATTTTGAAAATACAAAATAGCAAATTAAGTAGCAGAAACTGCTAATGACTTTTAAAAACCCAGCAATGAAATGCAACAGAGCATAAGACCCTATGAAGATACTAAAAAACAAATATAAATAAGAATGATTTCGAAGGAGGTAAACACACAGAAGTATTCCATTAGACCGAACACCAATGCATTGGAGTAACAACTTCAAAGTCAACTCAGCCTCACATAATTAAACTGTCAATCCAAAAAGACTGAACACTGATGCACATATGTTTTCTCTATGTCCCAAAAAAAAAATTAAAAAGCCAAAAGACATAAGTTAACAACAGATTTTGTTGCTATAAATTTTCAAGGATTCCAGCAGCTCAAATGAATCATTGACAAAGCAATTGTTAAATAAATCTACAATAATATGAACCGCTAAGATGAAGAAAGTTGTCTGGATGTGAGAGACTTAAAAAAAAGGTAAAGAACACCGCTCAAACGGTAACAACTAACAACAGAACTTGGGTACTATATTTTATATTTGTATGTACTTACAACTTAATTTCCATGGATCCCATCACTTCCATATTAGCCTATAATTCGCTGAAACTTTACTTTATCATTTTTTCATTCTTAATAAACCACTAATCTTTGTATTGCACATATATCTATCTTATACAATTTTTGTATGAATAATTGGTCGAAGTAATCTTTAAAAAATGCAGGTGTCATTGCAATGATGCAGATTCTCGTCTTATTTGGGCAATATTTTACATCCACTTAGCTAGTTGCCAACTCAAAGATTACGTTCCTGTGTTAGCATTTTCATTTGCATATATATATATCTCACCTCAACTTGACTTGATATATATTTTGTTTGACAATTCCTAATGGTTACACTCTTCAACAATATAACCAATGTAGTATTCATTGGAACTAATTGAACTTGAGAAGAAATAAACATGCAGCAGCAGTATCAACTTATGAAACTTAAAGTTTATAACAAATTTAAGTAGAATCCCTATTATTCTTCATCAGCCACCACACACTAAACACATCAACAATACACACATACGCAACCAACATATAACACAAAATTGAAATTAAGATCCTGCTGTCATCAGGAGAAAATAGAAAACAGATACCATACCTGCAAGAATTCACTAATATAATAATATCGCAAAGTTCTCCTTTTCTATTAATATTATGAGAATATTATAATCTATTACCTGCAACAGACCCTAGATAATATCTGCATTGCTGGTTATTTCCCGCAGACAAAGAAGAATTCCATGCTATGGATTGAGCATGAGGACAAAATCAAGATCATTCAGAGTAGACGATACAAAAGCACACAAAACATAGGTTTAACATCTATCAATACTTAAATGCTTAGTTCTTTTTTTTCTTGTCTAAAATATCTCCATATGGATATAAACAAAACAACTATCAGATGAACAACTACAAATTTAACCACAACCGATTACCAGGTAAGGGTAAAAGACGATGAAGAAAAGGGATCGTCTTACCATCACCTCAAGAGGCTGAGATTCCACAATCAAATAAGTGACAGAAGCTCCGCTGCGAAGTTGAGCCATAAGACATGAGTCATCCCTGAAGAAACGAAGACATGCAATCCATACAAAATTACATATCGAACCTAAAAACATCGTTTCTCAATCAATCAAGCCAAAGATGAGATGAAGATCAACGCCCATATACCCAATTCAACAAATTCCCCACCAAATCTCAACCAGAAACAAACCCAAACAAACAGAAGAGTGAAGGACTGAAGCCGACCTCTCTCTGGATTCTTGTACAAATCCCTCCTCTTCTCCTTTATCCTCTCCTCTCTCAAACTCTTCATTCTAACAAACAAAAATCAATCACAAAATGATAGAGATGAAGAAGAGAGTAAGCAGCAATTGAATAGGGATGGGCAGACAGCTCTACATTTCTGGAAGGCCCGAGAGAGGCGAGAGCTGAAAATCTTTTATACCCAGATAAGGGCTGGAGTGTCCTCTCTCTTTCTCGTAATCAAAATTTCTGGAAGTGCTCCATGTCGGTGCCGTGCTAGGCCCAACACTGTAGACGTGAACAGTGCTGCAGCCCGACGCAAAATAGTATATTGTATAATAATACTAGAAAGATACACGTGCGTTACTACAGGATTTCTTGTCAACAAAATTTTATTCTACATAACGGAATAGGCAGAAATTTAAGAATATGGTTACTGAAAATAGTTTATTCTAAGGAATCAAAAGAAGAGCCAAAAAAATTGGAGTTTCAAAGTGATACTACCTAGTTGAGTTTAACTAACCTATATACATCTATACATGATGCAAGACTAAATCCAAATCCAATGACATATGCTTATTTTTTACTTCTCTATGCCCATCATAAAGTATGTATCCACAATGCTAGTCTACCTTTTTACCTGCACATATGCTGATAGCCAGGTGAATACATTATACTGGAAGTTTAGCAACGTTGATCACTATACAAAGCGAATGTAAATCATATATTACTGGAAACCAATACATGTTTTGAGGAGACTATGACATATCTTCATTAAAGCCAGTGCACCACCATTAACTCAATGCAAAGTATATTGTATTGAGTAAGCTATTCAAACCCAACAAAAAAAAACAAAAAACAAAAAAACAAAACAAAGAGCAATAATCTCATTTTACTATATATTCTTAATGTTTGTCACAAACCACACCAACAAGTAAACCATATATGTGGCAAGAAACATTACTACTCTAGAACATAAGCCCTTTTGTTATATATTTTAATTTCTGATATATGTGGTATCTACTTTAGCATTTTGACCAAAGCCAGCTAAGTTTACATAAGGAAGCAAAAGAATTAAATGAGGTCTATTAAGGAATTTATATTCATACATTTAATTATCTACTGTCTCGATATCTTTAATTATTTGTCATCTCAATACCCCATCTCTATATTGTTGTAAATGTATTTCTCATTCCAGTGTTACACCTTTAAGACACTACCAGGAGAAGTACTTTAGCCGACGAATTATTTTCGTCGGCCTGTTACACTAACTCGTCGGCTAAACTCTTAGCCGACGAGGCTTCGTCGGCTATAGTGTCGTCGGGAAAGGGTCCTCGGCGCTGACCCGACGAACCATAGACCGTCGTCGGCTATTGTCCATACTTTAGCCGACGACGAATTTGGTCGTCGGCTTTTGTTCATGAATTTAAGCCGACGAAACAGACTCTATCTTTCGTCGGCTATACTCCCAGACTTTAGCCGACGACTTAAACCGTCGTCGGCTATACTCCCAGACTTAAACCGACGACACAACACGTCGTCGGCTATACTCCAAGACTTTAGCCGACGAATATCTCAGTTCCGTCGGCTAAAGTATATAATAAAAAAATTAAAAATAGAGCCTCTTTCGTCGGCTATAGTGAGTTTAGCCGACGAAACATGCCATAATTTCGGCTAAACTATATAAAAATAAAAATAAAATACTATAGCCGACAAATTGTGGCGTATTTCGTCGGCTATAACTCCATTCCAGTATAAAAAAAATACACAAAATTTTTAAATTACCATTCCAAGCAAGCTGCAAAATACACCAAAGAATTCCATATATATAACCAACAATAAACACATAAAACTATATAAGGTATCAACTACACAAAATCTAAATGATCTAAATCAATATCCGGATCTGGGGCCTGCTGGTGAGGAGATTCCGGCAGTTCAGGTATGTCTATAGGCGCAGGCATGGGCGGAGGTGGAAGTCCCTGAAGCTGGGCAGCTGCTAAATCTTGGAAGTACTGGTACATCTGCTTCTGCTGGGCATGCTGGGCGGCATGTAGGGCTCTAGTATAGGATCTATATTCGGCGAACTGGGCGGCATGAGCGGCAGCCTGAGCTTCAGCATGAGCAGCCTGAGCGGCTTGCTCTCTCCGTAGTCTCTCAACTTCCGACTCTAGCTGAGTCGTCCTGCTGCTGGTCGAGGCTGCCTTTCGTTGAAATCCTGGAGTGGTCTTCAAGATCCCCTGGCCCTTCTTTCCTAGACCCCGGCAGTAGAAGTTGTTTTCTCGCGGTGGGAAGGCTGTGCCCATGATCCTCGCCCCAACCCTCGGATCTGAAGTGTCGATCCGGGAAATGGCTTCGGACATCTCTTCCTCCTGCGTGTCCGGCCATGTCTCCCTCACTATAGCACTCATCACCTCGTCACTAGCCTCCCTCACCCTTGCCTAATTGGATAGGAAAAAATTATTAATTAACATTTTAACATATATATTAGTAAAATTAAAAATTCTGTAAAAATGAAAGATTACTTACTATATCCTCCTGGGAGTCAGAATATGCCTTCTCGTACGTATAGACGTACTGGTTGACCTCTGGATGTTCCCTGGCCGCCTCGTCCATGAAGACAGCGAACGGTCTAGAACCGGCATGATGGTTCCTTGTGTTGCGTTGCCGGTTCTGAGCGTTCGCCCGGGAAACCGCCTTCAAAGAAAAAAGTAAACTATTAGTAAAATATTTTAAAACGCACGTACTTAATGATAAATTAACTAATTAATTTATTTAAATACCTGTTTACGAGGGTTGTTGAATTCTGATGTCAGAAGCCAACGCCACTCGTACTCTCTGTACTGAAACTCAGCAGGGGTAGCAGAACGTGCGTTCCCGTGCGTAGTCCAATAGGTCCGCAACTCGTTCTTCCACTCCTTGTACCTACAGATACAACAAAAATATTAGAAATATAATTAATATGACAGACAGTTTTGTTTTTTCATTAATTTCCCAACGTACCTTCCCCCATGCACAAAGTCCGCCCAGCTGCTCTTCAAGGCTTCGGGAACCTCAAACCACACCTGCATTTAACCGTTTATTAGTTTAGTTTTTCCAGAAATCTACAATGTAATACATAATATTATTCAGGCATTTTGTAAACTCACCGACATCGCGTTATGGACCATGTCTTTAACCTCCTGTGGGACCTCGCCCCAGTCTGACCACAACATAGGGACTCTATCCCTAATGAGCGCTCCCACGCGGCCGGAGTACGTCCTCGACTTTCCGCCCGATACTACGTCGCCATCCCCGTCAGTACCGATGACAATCCTCCCTGAGGTACTGACGATCTTCTCTAGAGCCTTCCCTGTGACGGGGCCTCTCTTCTTCTTTGCCGGCTTCGCTCCGACGGTGCTATGACATGATAAACCAAATTGATTATTAAAATCGGAATCGGAGAATTATAACAAAACAAATCATTCATCTTTCATTACCTGAGGGATCGGACGCGGACGCGACGGATTCCGCCTCCGATGATGATACCCTCGCGGAAATAAGAGGCGTATCAAAAGGCACGAACCGGTATGCCGCTGATGGAGCCACTGGCGGGGGCAGTGGATAAATCGGCGTCCCTGAGTCATCGACTACAGGTATGGCCGGTATCATCCGCGGAAGGAATAGGTGAGGCGGCGGCATCTGTACCCCAGATGACCCACTATCCGAAGAAGTAGGAGCTGGAGTGGGCGCCCGGTGTATCTCAGGCATACGGGGTGCAGACACCTCCATCTGAGGCTGAGCAAACAATTGCCTCGCGGAATAAAGGAAGCCCCGCTCCTCGATGAAGGGGGCACCTCCGGCTGCCTCTGCGCCGTCTGCAGAAGGCTCGCATGTCTAGCAGTCATAGGGCCCTGAAACGACGTCTGAGGGTTGCTAGAGGTTCCCTCAGACGATACGGACCTTTGGCCCTTCGAACCCCTTGTCGATCTAATATTACCGCTCATCCTATTTAAAATATTAATTTGAATCAAGGCCACAAAATCAAAAAATGCAAACTCATTTTAAAAATGTAAAAAATATATTCACTTCCTAAATACTAATTTTCACTTCCTAAATACTATTTTTCACTTCCTAAATATACACTCAAAAATAAAAATATACACTTCCTAACAACACCACAACATTGCAATTGACCGGAAAATCAAAACAAACACAAAATACAAAACAAATATATACATTTCCTAAATACTAATATACACAACAAATATACACTTATTAAATAACAATATACACTTCCTAAATACAAATATACACAACAACACCACAACAACATATATACATAACAACATTATATACACCACAACACCACAACATTAAAAATAACCGAAACTCAAAAAAACGTACTCGAGGAGGAGAGGGAGGACCGGAGCAGCAGGAGGAGGAGCCGGAGCAGCAGGAGGAGGAGGCCGGAGCAGGAGGAGGCGGCGGCCGGAGGAGGAGGAGGAGGCCGGAGGAGGAGGAGGCGGAGGAGGCGGAGGAGGAGCCGGAGGAGGCCGGCGGAGAAGGAGGAGCCGGAGGAGGCCGGAGAGGAGCCGGAGGGGCCGGCCGGAGAAGGAGAGGGAGCGGAGGCCGGACGGAGAGGGAGAGGGAGAGGGAGCGGAGGCCGGCCGGAGATGGAGAGGGACCGGGAGAGGTAGAGGGCGAGGGAGAGGAGAGGGAGAGGGAGCGGAGGGGAGGGAGAGGAGGGAGAGCGAGCGGACGGCGGCCGGAGAGGGAGAGGGAGCCGAAGAGGTCGAGGGCGAGGGCGAGGGAGAGGGCCAAGATCGAGAGGGAGAGGGCGGCGACCCGGAGAGAGGGAGCGGAGGCAGAGGAGGCGAATTTCAGAGAGGGAGAGGAAAACGATGGAGGCTAGGGCATAACACCAGTCGAGCTGGGTTATACCCGAAGACTTTAGCCGACGAAATAATAATTTCGTCGCCTAAAGGTAATAATTTCGTCGGCTAACATTAAACTTTAGCCGACGAAATAATAAATCGTCGGCTAAACATTTTAAATTCGTCGGCTAAACACAAACTGTTTATACATTCATCAAACTGTGACTGCTGCTCGTGATGATCAAACTTGAGAACGGAAATCCTTCCGTCAGATCTGACCATCATGATAAAATACATGTATGGGAAAAAATTCAACTTGATCTGACCAGGTTAAGTGCTCGATCCGGACGGTCAATCCCGTAAGTCAAACCCCTAAATGCACGGAAAAGGTCGTTGGACCGTCTAAATTTCGTATTTTGGCCGGACCTTCAACTGAAAATATTTTCAAATTGATGAGACACAACAAGTGGTATAAAAATTTTACGTAAAATAACACGAAGATCCGGCTATAGTATGTAACAGAAAAAGTTTAGGGTTTAGCCGACGAATACCCTAAATCATCGTCGGCTATACTATGTAATAAAAAATATAAAAATTAATAAAGCCGACGAAATATTAGGATATTCGTCGGCTAAGATGGTTTTGGCCGACGACTTATACTATACTTCGTCGCTAAGATGTTTTAGCCGACGACTTTCATTTGAATTCGTCGGCTTTAAGAATTTTTAAGCCGACGAATTCCTTTTCAATTCATCGGCTTTAAGTTCTTTTAGCCGACGACTTCCTTTTCAATTCGTCGGCTATAAGTCTTTTAGCCGACGACTTCTAGTATTCTTCGTCGGCTAAGACGGTTTTAGCCGACGACTTTTAATTTATTTCGTCGGCTAAGAGAGTTTAGGCCGACGACTTATGTTGTATTTCGTCGCTTAAGTAAAAAATACAGACCCTAAAACAGAAGGTTTAAAACCATAAAAATTTCCTGTTCATATATCACCAAATTCATATAAAATAACAGAAATATGAATTCAACATATGTAAACTAGAAATGAAGGTAATACAATCTTTTTTATTACAAATTAATGTATTACATCCGAAGAAATTAAAACTAAGGCTCGTAATCGGAATCATCCGATGAGTCTTCTTCGGTGTCAGAATTAATTTCTAGTAATCTATGTCTTTCTCATCGCCAGAGTCTTCGTCTGTTTCTTGATTTGGATCAACATCAATAAGCCTTGGCTCTTCATCACGAATTCGCACCGAACGACCCGCTTTAAAATTATTAAGGCGAACGGTAGAGGAGTTAGGAATACCTATTGCGTTGGGCTCTTGATACGCAACATCTTCTTCCTGGTCTTCGGCCTCTCCAAGTGTAGCCGCTCGGTAAATGTTTCGAGGGTGCACAAGGTGACTACTTTCCACGCGTCACCCTTAGCAAGGTCATCAAGATAAAAACACTTGTTTTACCGATGTGGCAAAAACGAACGGGTCATCTTCGTAAGAACTTGTAGCAGTGTTCACCGATAATATTCCGTACTGATCGGTCTTCATGCTCTGCGGGCTAGTATCAAAAATCTACACTTGAAGAGGTGCACTGTCATGCCTTCACCGTAAACGAGTTCCACCACTGAATCAAGAACACCGTAATAGTCAAACTCCATTCCGCCCACCATGCGCCTCACCCCAGAATTCTGTGTTCCGTCTGCTGTCTCTCTGTTCACAATAAATTGCACGCCATTCACCTTGCACATCGGATAAACTCTTGACATTATCGGCTTCATCGCTAGAAGTCTTAGTTCGTGTGACCAATTTGGTGACCATCAAATTGAATATGGTTCATCTGCAATTTACAATTTAACATTGTAAATATAGATAATTATGCACTAAACATAAATACGTACATAATATTGAATTACGTACCCAGCCGCCAAAATAATTTGCGAACTCCCTGTTGTGGTACTCGAGATCACCTTGAATGTCTGGACAATATAGATGGATGTCTTTCCAGTATTCAACTTCTGGACAGTTAATCAATACCCACCAGTGGGCAATGACTAGCTCATGTGGTTGCAACTTGTAGGAGTCTGGCAAAATCCATAAACTTCAACATCACTGGAGAGTATGGAAAGAGTGAACTTCGGTACATCTACCGGCATGGCTTCGTCTGTTTCCTTCAACGCTCCTAAATACAACTTCATGTAGGTGACGCACTCGTGCGCAATATATGCTTCAGCTATACATCCTTCAGGCGCGGATTTATTAGCCACATAATCTTTGTAGTCTCCAAGTGCCTATAATCAAGTTGCAAAGGGTTATGATTATTGAACATGTATATAGAAAAATGGATTGAGGAATTCAGGTGTAAAAAACGTACCTTTCCATGGGATACATCCAATGTGTAGTGTACTGGACCGGTAAGCAACAATGCTTGCTCGGGAAGATGGCTCATCAGGTGAGGCATGATGTCAAAAAAATTTGGAGGAAATATCCTCTCAAATTTACACATGATATAAATGATGTCCTCTTGCATTTCCGGAGGTTAGATTTGTCACTTCCCGTGTGCATAACTTCTGGAATTTTGCCATCTTGCCAACGCTACTAACGGCTCCACCACCTGACGGGGAAGGAACGGTCGAATGAAAACAGGGAAGAGACGTTGTAGCAGGATATGACAGTCATGACTCTTCAACCGTACATCTTATTGTCCCGGAAGTTCACACAACCGGGCTATATTTTGCATAGCCTGAAGGATACTTCACACAACTCATCCACCTGAAAATTGCGTTCTTCTGGTCAGGTTTCACGGTGTAAGGAGCTTGAGGCATTTTTTTCTTCCCTTCTTTCAACCACAGATGTCTTCTTAACTGCAATTTTTTAGATCAATGCGTGCCTTAGGACCGTTTTTCGTCTTCCCCTCAAGTTCAGCACTGTGACCACCACACTGTCGCAAACATTCTTTTCTATGTGCATCACACTCTAGGTAGTGCCTGATCAACAACTTACTCCAGTATGGGGTTCCCAGAATATGCTCTTATGTGTCCAGAATTTGTACCTGTCGGGTCTTTCAGGTATTGCTGCAACAATATTTGGATGATTGCTGAGCTGCCCAAATCGT
>WPAB01000134.1:0-45397 GCA_010134655.1 Fragaria nilgerrensis
ATTGGATTCCCCCACCCACGGCCTATATCAAATTAAACTGTGATGGTGCATGGATAAGCTTACCAATCTCATGGGAATCGGAGTAGTGGCGCGAGACTCAGAAGGTCGTCTCGTTGCTGGCTCCTCCAAGTCTGGTTTAGCAGCATCTCTGCGCTTGAGGCGGAGGCCATGGCGGCATCATCACGATGGAGCTCGTAAAAAAAATTCGGTTCCGATCAGTCATTTTCGAATCAGATTCACAAAACCTGGTTGATGCGATTAATGGTTCGAAGACTACACCACATTGGAGCCTCATTCCCACAATCAATTGGATCCGCCATGACTCTTGTTTCTTCAGAACCTTCTCATGGAGGTGGACTCCCCGTCAAGCGAACTTGGCAGCCGATCATGTTGCCTCACTATCCTTGAGGAAGATGTGCCCTGAATCTTGGGTTTATTCGACCCCCATCTTCCTTGGTCCATATTCTAAGAGGGATGGTCTTCCTTGTCCTCCGACAACTTCATGAATTGGCAAACAGAATTGGTGTTGACTGCACCGACTCTTATCATATGAGAAGTCGTATCGTGTTCGTCTGCTCCAGCTTTAGGAATTAGAAGCATACTGTTTTTTTGTTTTTCCAGTGTATTGATTCTTTTGCTGCTTCGTTAGTCTCAATATGGGCATTTCTTATGTTGGGTTGGGTCCCCGGTTTGTTGTTTGTAGCTTTTGGATATGGGCATCTTTGTAGTTCCTATCCTTTCTCAGTTTCTCTTGTTTTATGGAAGAGCGTTGTCCAAAAAAAAAAAAAACAAGGAACTTCAAACTACGAACATTACGAAAATAGTCTTATTGATAGCTAATCCCCGATGATAGACTAATGACCATCACAGTCATCAATAACCCAAGTAATCACCTGTAAAACAATCAAGTAATACCATTTCCTTTTCTCCTTTGGGGATGGGGGAAAAGAAACATTCTAAAGACAAGTACAACTGAAGGAATAGAGATCATCCGCCACAACATCGACTTTTCGTTGAATCTGCCTTGTTCACCAGGCTTACTCGATTAACAGACAGCTCAGCCTTGTAAGAATCAGAATTCAGGACTTTCCTGCTGACATTGTTGTAAATCTCCTGGATTACCACCTCAAAGGCCTCCTGAACATTAGTAGCATCAAGTGCAGACGTCTCCATGAAGAATAATCCCTTTTCTTCAGCAAGGCTTTTGCCATCTTCAATAGTCACAGCTCTAATATCCTCCAAGTCACACTTATTGCCTACCAACATCTTTGCCACCGCAGTATCACAATGCATAGTAAGCTCATTGAGCCAGCGCTCCACACTCTCAAAAGTAGTCTTCCTACTGATATCATACACCACAAGCGCCCCAACCGCGCCTCTGTAATAAGCAGAGGTCACAGCCCTGAAGCGCTCTTGACCCGCCGTGTCCCAGATCTGGGCCTTGACCTCTTTGCCGTCGATTTCCACAGCCTGGGTCTGAAACTCGACCCCGATTGTGGCCTTGAGTTCTGATCGAACTCGTTCCTGGCAAAGCGGGAGAGGAGGTTAGACTTCCCGAAGGCGGAGTCGCCGATGAGGACCACCTTGAAGAGGTACTCCTCTCTCCTCCTGCGGCTTCGTTGTCGGCCATTTGGGTCTTAAACATGCTGCTTGTATGTTTCTTGTGTTAACGTCTGGTTATTTTTTCAGATTCTTGGTCTTCTTTTAGTCAATGACAATGGGAGCACTGGTCGATGATATATTCGCAACATTGGTATGGTTGATTAAACATGTACTCTTAGTTTATGTCCATGGTCGATGATATATTCGCAAACATTGGTATGGTTAGATTAAATGTGTACTCTTAGTTTATGTGCATAGTTAAATTCACTGAATGCTTTCTGTGTATGTGTGGATGTCGACTAAAATTGTTATGATGACTTTTGTTTCATTATTTTCATAGCTTACATTCATGGTTTTTCTTTGTTTCCTTTTCTATATTTTCTTGATTTTGATATTCTCTCCCTTAGGCAGATAAAAGTTCTTTTGATGGCAGTTAAGGATTTCAATCCTGATTGTGGTGATTCTACATACACTATGAGAATTGTTGATTTGTTGTTTGTATGTGTAGAACTGTCATATAGGCCTGGTAATTGTCTCATTATCCTTTCTTTTTTAGTTGAGTTATATTAACCTGATGAGATGGATGACTATTTGTAAACTTTTGGCATCAAGCTAAATAGTTTTTCCTTATGATGTACGTCTGTTATAATGTTATTATGGTTTTCTGCAATTTAATATTTGTTGGCTCTGATTTGATGTAATATTTGTCTATAGAGGCTGGCAGTGTTAGGCTCATTAAAGTGTTATCCACAATCAGTTGTCATTGATGAGAATTTGTCGCTGGCTTCACTCGATTCCATTTGTGATTGCTGAGAAGAATTACTTTTCAAAGTGGAAGTCCTGTCATGTACTCTGTAAGCTGCATAGAGGCTGATCAGCTGATGAACTTGCTCATTTGCTGAAAGTTATGTTTGTATATCTCTGTGTTTATTTGAGTGGCTAGAACTTGCTCATTTTTGAATAGTTCCTTTGCTTCATGCTTTCAGAACTAATGGGTACATTTTCTTTGCAGTAATATATTAGCATGTTTGTTTCACGGGACTGGACTGGACTGGACTGCTTACGTAATGAAATAGCACTAGTCCGACGTTTGGCTGAACAACGGACTCGAATAAATGAGCATACGGAGTCCAAAAATTACCTCCGCACCTTCTTACAGAGAGACCCCGATTTTCATCGGATTCTCCAAGCATGTGTTCTATAACGCCAAAACTTCGCTATCGTGCTTCAGCCTCATCTCTCAATAATCTCTTTTGCTTCAATCTCCTTCGACGTACTACTTATGACACGACCCGCCCCGATTTTCACCCTAAATCCGGAGTAAATCGTGCGGGGACCACCTCCAAGGAAATATTTACCGCAAAATTCGGTACAACCTCCCTTAAAATGGACAACCCTTCAAATAGAAACCTACAAACACGTCTAAAGGTTCCAAATCCAACCTTATAGACTCCTGGAGCCTTCGTGCTCCCCACAAATCACAACCTCTCCCAATATAGATTTACTAATCTAACAAGTATCATATACGACAACCACATAATTAGAGCAACTCTATTTGAGAGGAAATGAACTAGAAATAAATAGAAAAGAGCGGAAGCTATACTATTGACTATGCCTCTTCTCCATGTACGCCCGATCTCAACTATGCAATCCTGCAGACTGGGCATTTTAAAACGAAGGGCCCAGGGGAAAACATTTAATAATGTTAGAGTGAGTGGACAAAAATAATTTAATAACAAACATTATGCATTCCCATTTTAATTTAATAGAAAATATACTGCATGCGGCAGCTCAAAAGCGCTCAATTCATAAACTGACAATTTCACGACTAGCACTAGCTAGTCACAAACTCAAATAAAATGGAGCCTCTCTGGCTGAACTATATATAAACATATATTCGTATGTATCTACACTCGTCAGACTCCTTGTATGAATCCTAGAAACAATTTAGAAAAATAGAAATTCATACAAGGCTACAACGCTGGCGTCTAACGCTCACGTTGCGCCATAATGGTATTTTTCCTCATTATGACCAAAATGGACGGTGTATATATACGTGTGGACTCCTTATATGAAAACCTAAATAAACCGAAAAAGAAAGAAGTTTTCATATAGGGCTATGACGCTTGTGTCTAACACTCACGACACGCCATAATGGTATTTTACCTCATTATGACGGACCAAGCACGTATGGCTAGCTAGCATTTATATACATACTATTCTCATAAAATCCAAAACATATATATCCACCGAAAATCTCATTTTCGGGATCTCTCCAAAGGAGGAAAAATTGCCAAATAATCGATAAATCAATAAGTCTCGTCAAAAGAAATATATGATTAATAAAATCATTCATCGCATGCTTTTTATTTAAAACAAGGTCTACTCACAAATTAGGCCTAAGCCTGATGACGCTCCGAGGCTTCTTCTGCTCGGGCCTCCTCACGTCCTATTCCAAATATATAATTAATTTCCCACTAAAATCCAGTATTTGATAAAATAGGCAAAATTAATCGTGAGCCATAAATACGCTCATCATTGCCTAACTTCGATATTCTTAAATTGAAATGATCCAAACTTTAATATCATACTCGGCAGTCGTAAATACAACCTTTCCCAGAAATTGATTTAAATCCTACTGCCGGATTTTACATTATTTAACTGCCAAAATACCAAACTTCGGAAATTCACAAACCTATTCAAAACTCGTCCGAAAATTCCACAATTCACTTCATTAAATTTATCTAATTATTACACATTTAAAATTATACAAAACCCAAAACGGCGGCAGCGGCTCGCCGGCAGCGGCGGCCGGAGGCCGATTCCGGCGACGTCCAAATTCTACCAAATTTTAACAGAATCTTCCTCTTATCATCCCAAACAACTTTCATAACTATCACTAAGTCCAATTTCAAGCCTAACTAGGTCAGTCGAACGAAAACATCCAAAAAGCCCTAGAATTTCAACTTTGAATTTCTCCTTACAGAGCTCAAGAGGGAGTGAGCCTTTTGGAGGGGTTGTTGCACGGGAGGAGAGCTACAAAACGAGCCAAAGATCACCGGCTTTGGTGGCCGGAGGAGGGAGCTCCGGCGAAAGGGGCAACCGGCTGCTAGGGGAGTTTCCTCCCCGTTCGGCGGCGCAACCGGCCCGGTCACAGTCCAGGCAAGGAGAGGAGGCGGCGGCAGTCCGAACGAGACCGGTGCGGCGGCCTGGCTTGGCCGGACGGCGTCGGTCGGAGCTAGAAGAAATCCGGCAGCGGGAGAAGAGAGGGAGAGCATCGGGAGAGAAAGAGAGAGAAGAGAGAGAAAGGGAGAAGAGAAAAGAAAAAGAAAAGATGGGTTTGGGCCTCACACCAACCCGGCCCAACATCATAAAAATACCCAACTTCACCAATTTAACACCCCAAAATAAAATACCCTATTAAAAATTACCTTTTACTAGCTAAAATTTACTATTTTACTGTCGTTACATTTTTCTCCTACGAATAACTCTCCGGAATAATCGTCCCTCAAAACCCCTCTAGGGACCAATTAAACTATATGTCAATGTCGGAGACGGTAAAATTCTTATTATAATCAAGTTAGTAAATAAGATAAAATTTTACGGATCGGGATGTGACAACTTATCTTGATCAGGTTCAAATTCTCTCTTTTATCGTTTTGTATCTTGCGTCAATCCTTTTCCACTATTTCCCTTATCTACTTTAGATTGTTCATGGGTTGTGGGGTTTTTACAGATTGATTATGAATTTGATGTCTGGGTTGCTTGATATTCATCTATGAATTGATCAATTTCTGTGGTGATCATTTATGGGTTGTGGGGTTTTCACAAATTGATTATGAATTTGATGTCTGGGTTGCTTGATCATCTATGAATTGATCAATTTTGGTGGTGATTTTTGTTTCTTCCCTTCACGTTTGTTTACATGTCGATACTATAATCCAGAATTGAAAGTTGTGAAAGTTTTATTTTCAGTTTTCAGTTGCAATAAAGTTTCAGAACTGATAAATTTTGTTTTGTAATCCTTGACAAATTTCAATAAAAGACCATGGCATTATTTAGTTCAAGTTAATTTCGCAGTTTAGGGTGTTTGTTATTGCTTCTGCATTTACAATTAAAATAGCTATTTCATTTTGTGGATAAAAGCTGTGAAGTTATTCATTGCATCAAAGTTACAGGCTTCTGCATTGCATGTTCTTGATGGCCACTCAAGAAGTTGTGCATAATAAATTTTGATATTCATGTTGCTTCTGCATTTACAGTTGAAATATTACCTCTATTACTTCATTGTGAGTTTTCAGCTTGTGATTTTCTTCCTGTTTCATTGTACTAATGAGTTGCAACTTAATGATCACATCAGACGGTCGGATTTTTATTTTGTGAAATGTAGCCATCAGAATCATAGTGTGCCAACTAATGTGGTATAACTTGTTTGGTATATATGTTATATGGATGTGTCTATCTTTGTGAACTAAGTATACAAAGGAAGCAAAATTTTCAAAAATATTGTGAAATAGGATGTGATCGTTATGGTGAAATACGGCTATGGTTGAAAAATCATATATTTTCAGCAACGTTTGGTCCCCGATAGAAACGGTTAACCCTATTTACGCTTATGCTTCCTTATAGGGAACCCTACCGTCGGAGGTGAACGTTCCCAAATTTTTACAAGTGTGATTACATATCGTCTATGTGAGAGTATTGTGTGTGGAAAAATCAACCAAATTAGGTCATATAGGGGTGGGCAAGAGCGTTTTCGTGTGGTAAGTGACATTGAATTATGGTTGACCGCTTTGATCGAGCTCTGAACGATACCAAATACATTTGAATTTTGTATCCTAGCCGTATTTTACTATAATGATCACATCAGAAGGTCGGATTTTCATTTCGTGAAATGTAGCCATCAGAATCACGTGCCCACTAATGTGGTATAACTTGTTTGGTAAGTTATATTCAATTGTCTATCTTTCTAAACTAAGTATACAGAGGAAGCAAAATTTTCAAAAATCTCGTGAAATAGGATGTAAACAACATATTGAAGCATGGCTTAGCTATGGTAGAAAATTTACCTATTTCTGACATTGTTTGGGCCTCGGTCAACTCTATCAACCATATGCATCTTTTTACCTCCTTTAGAGAAACCGTGTCAAGCGGATGTGAATTTCTTCGAACTCTTACATGGATGGATAGAGACGGTCTTTGGAAGAGTGAAGGAATTTTCATAGATTTTTTTGAGTAACAGTTATATTTTTTAGGTATTTTTGAATTTTCAAAATCATAGCAAATCATAGTCATTTTATAACTTTAGAAATTCCAAAAATCATAAAAAATAGATTTGTTACTCGAAAAATTCTCTAAAAATTCACAAGCTCTCACAGTGGCGCGCTTTGCCCATCCGTGTAAAATTTGTAATATATTTACAACCCCTTGACACGACCGCCCACAATGAGGAATAAACATACATGAGGTGGATTGAGTTGACCGAGACCCGAATGATGACGAAAATACGTAAATTTTCTACCATAGCCGTGTTTCATTACGTTGATCACATCCTACGGACGGATTTCAGAAATTTCATTTCTTCGGTATAGCAGGTTCACAAAGATGCACACTTTGGTAAAACCTACCAAGTTATCACATTAGTAGAGACTTTGTGATTCTAAACCAGCTGTACCAAGAAAATAAAATTTGTGAAATCCGTTCGTAGGATGTGATCAACATATTGAAACATGGCTATGGTAGAAAATTTACCTATTTACGGCATTGTTTGGGCCTCGGTCAACTCAGTCAACCATATGCATCATTTTTCCTCCTTTAGGGCAACCGTGTCAAGCGGATGTGAATTTCTTCAAATTCTTACATGGATGGATAGAGACGGTCTCCGGGAGAGTGTAGGAATTTTCATAGATTTTTTCAAGTAACAATTATATTTTTAGGTATTTTTGAAGTTTCAAAATCGTAGCAAATCATAGTAATTTTATAACTTTTTAAATTCCGAAAATCATAAAAAATAGATCTGTTACCCTAAAAATTCTCTAAAAATTCACACGCTCTCACGGTGGCGGGTTTGTTCATCCGTGTAAAATTTGTAACATATTTACATCCGCTTGACACGGCCGCCCATAGTGAGGAATAAACATACATGAGGTGGACTGAGTTGACTGAGACCCGAACGATGACGAAAATAGGTAAATTTTCTACCGTAGCCGTGTTTTCATTACGTTGATCACATCCTACGGACGGATTTCAGAAATTTCATTTCCTTAGTGTAGGTTCATATAGACGCACACTTAGGTAACCTAACAAGCAAGTTATACCACATTAGTGAAGACTTTGTGATTCTAAACCAACTGTATCGAGAAAATGAAATTTGTGAAATCCATCGATAAGATGTGATCAACATATTGAAGCACAGCTATGGTAGAAAATTTACCTATTTCCGGCATTGTTTGGGCCTCGGTCAACTCAGTCAATCATATGCCTCCTTTTACCTCCTTTAGAGCAACCGTGTCAAGCGGATGTGAATTTCTTCGAATTCTTATATGGATGGATTAGGGTTGCGTTCGGGTCGGTCCGGGCCGAAAAAAATCAAAACCGAGCCCAAACCCGAAAGTTTCGGGTCGGGTCAGGCCAGTTTTTTTATCTCTAGAAACCGACCAATTCAGGCCTTTTTCAGGCCGGGCCGGGTTTCCGGGTTTTCGGGTTGTAAATAAATGGTATCTGCACTCATGTTCAAAAATCAAAACTGAACAGCAGTGCCAAGTTTCTTTCTGTCTGCAAATTCACTTTCATAAACATTGCTAAAACATATCATAAACTCATAAAGACATGCTGCAAACTTGCAAATTAAGTCACAAACTCATAAAGTATTAAAACACAAAGTCTTAAAAGTTAAAACACAAAGTCATGAAGTTTGAAACACAATTACACAAAGTCTGAAACAGTGCAACTGTCAAACTGCAAATCACATACACAAACCACGAATTACCATAAACCAAAGTTCATAACAACATCAAGTCATCAATTATTAAAATTTAAAGCTGAATTGCAAGTGAATCTTTCAGTCTTTCACACTTCACATCATGAACTCGAAGTCCATGAAATCTTTTCTCCATGACAATGACACACTGATACACATCACTCCACCCTGCAAATCAAAAAGGAACTCCCTTAATCAATTTAAGCAAACCAAGTGAACTGTAAATGAATAAAATGCAACAATTAAGGTTTTAAGTAAATGAAGTTGTTTAAAAAAAAACAGTAAAAAAATAACATACACCAGCATTTACAAAGTAAGAAACTGACCCTGAAATCTCTATTCATTTTCTTGTCTTCTTTGAAGATCCAACACTCCTAGGCTCCTAGCAGTAGTCTTCATTTTCTTTTTTGAAGATGTGGCAGATGATCCAATTTTCAGACCAGTCTTGACATTGGTTGTCATTGCTTCAATAATTCCTTTTTGCTTTGTTGCCTGGTCTGCTCCTCTGAGTTTCTTCCCTTTCTTGACTTGTTTTTGTTTGGCTTTCTCGTGTTGACTATCATCTGTGTCCTTTAGAGCATCTACGAATGATAAAAAAACACAAAGTAAATTAGTCTATTAAAAAAATTAAAGATAGAAAGGCATTGAACTCATAAATCTATATACCTCTTTCAGCTTTTTCATAGAACAAGATGTCTTCAATGGTTGGAAGATATTCTAAGTTCTGAATACTCTCAGACCTCAACCAATTTTGGAAACAGATTAATGCTTCAACTGTCCTTGGAGACAATGAGCTCCTGAATGGATCAATTACCCTCTTCGATGTGCTGAAGAAGCTTTCACTAGCCACTGTACTCACTTGAATGGCTAGTACATCTTTGGCAACCAGTTGAAGATTTGGGTACTTCGAACCATTCAGCTTCCACCAATCGAGAAGCTTCCAATCTTCACCTTCTGAAGGGTCTTCAATAGGATCCAACAAGTATCGGTCCACCTCATGTGAAACAATTATTTGAGAGGAATCTTCTAGTGCTTGTCTCCAATTAGCCTGCATTGCTGCCCTCTTCCCAGTGAGGCTTGAACAAGTTTTTGATCCACAGCTACTGCTCTTGGAAGTAGTTGAAGATTTCTCTACATCCTTGTCACTTGGCTTTGCCTTTTTGGCGGCCATTGAGGTTGCATACAAGTCTGTGAGCTTGAAGACCAAGTCCCTCAACTCATCAGACTTCTGCTTGACTCTAAAACTGTCATAGTGCAGTTCAGTTTCACATATATGCTGAAAGTAGCGCATCTTATAGCGAGGGTCAAGAACCAGAGCCACCAAAAGCAGTTGATTAATGTCATCGATGCTTCCAAAATATTTCTCAAACTTAGTCTTCATCTTACTTGCCATCTCTAACAAGATCTTCTGTGTTTGGCTGCCAGCTTCAAGGTGTCTCTGATTGAACAGGTCCTCAATCTCTTGCTGAATAATCACAATATCATGGAATGCTTTGTAAGCTGTGGGAGTATTAGTTGCAGAAGCTCAAAGGGTCACATCATGAAATTGCTGCATCAAGTAAAAATATTAGGCAGCAAGTAAACAGTTAGAAAATAATATTAGGCAGAAAATAAATTAATATCAGTGTTAGAAAATAATATTAGGCAGCAAGTATTAAAAATTAAAAATATTTGAATTTTTAATAGATTGAGTTAAAAAATACCTGAAGGAAGTTGACAAACACAGTAGATTTCTTGCAATCACTTAGATTTGGTGGCCCTACTTGTTTTTCTCTAACTGTTGGCTTGTTTTGAGCATCTACTATGTCTGCCTCATCATCAGTAAATTCATCTTCCTCATCAAAATAGCTTCTATACTTTGAATCCTCTTCTTCAGCCATACGATCAAAAGCTTTTCGAAGCTGAAGAGCTGTATCCAACATGAGGAATGTGGAATTCCAACGTGTTGGCACATCCAATATGCAGACCTTCTTGCTGTCCAATTTAAGGATCTCTACACACTGCCTAAACACATCAAGCCTAGCTGGAGAACTCCTAACATAACGGACTGCATTTCTAATCGAAGCCACAGATTTATCCATCATCCTTAAGCCACTTTTCACAATAATGTTAAGAATGTGAGCTAAACACCTCACATGTAGCCACTTACCACCTAAAACAGGTGGTTTATCCCAAGTCATCATTTTTTCACGAATGAACTCGATGGCTACCTTGTTAGCTGATACATTGTCCACTGAAATAGTTAAAACCCTCTCTATTTCCCAATCCAGCAAGCATGCTTCCAAAAGCTTCCCTATGGTGTTCCCTTGATGATTAGAAATTACACAAAAGTTAATGATCCTTTTGTGTAAATTCCAACCACAATCTATGAAATGTGCCGTAACCACCATATAGTTAATATTTTGAACTGATGTCCATGTATCAGTGGTTATATTCACACAGTGACTAGCAAGCTCTTGCCTAAGTTTTCTTTTTTGATCAGCATACATCTCCCAAAATGTTTTGACAACCAAGCCTCTACCAGGAACCTTGAACCTAGGACATGCAGCTCTACAAAATCTCTTGAACCCTGGTTTCTCTGTTGAGTTAAATGGAATCTCATCTATTATTATCATCTCAACACATGCTTTTAGGATGCTATCCTCATAAAATGCTGTCATTCCTAAGGTAGGTTCACTCAATTTTTCACCAGCAACAAACACTTTCTGGTGTTGTTCTAAATCTGCCCTACTCGGATATCTCTTACACACATTCTCAATATGTCTTTTCAGACTACTTGTATCATTATCATAAGTATTGCAAGCAAGGCCTTTTGAGCAGTACTTACATTTGGCGCGCGGCTCATTACGAACCAAGACCTTCTTCCCATCTTTGTACTCATACACCGGCCACTCAAACTTCTCGTAATGCTCCCACACCATTGAATACTCTCTTGACCCTGATGAAGACGCAGCAGACGAACTCTTCCTCGATCTCTTTTGGGGTTTCGGTGGCAGGGATGTCATGGTAGATGGAGATGGAGTTGCTGCAGCTGGTTCTTTTGTTGCAGGGATGAGGGAATTTTCAGCTGGAGCAGATTCAGAATCAACCTCCACCGACTTCACATCTTGATCCTCAGAATTCGAATTCGAATTGGATTCGAGTTCGAAGCTTTCTGATTCTGTTTCAACTGTGTTTCCCAAAGCCCAATCCATGGGAAAGACTGAGAGTGATTGACTGATGGATTCGTCTGGGTTTGATTCAAAGACTGAGAGAGAGAGGGCTGAGAGGCGAGTGAATGAGAGATTGAGAGTGAGAGAGGCGACGGATTAGGCCATTAGGTTTTTTAGGCTTTATATGCTGCATCGGATTTGCGACACGTAGCCTCAGAAATTTTAAGTTCGGGTTTTCGGTCCGGGTCGGGTCGTCCCAGACGAAACCCGGCCCGATCCGGAACTTTCAAAATCGGTCCGGGTTTAGCCCGACCCGCTGTTTTCTGTGTCAAAACCCGACCCGATCGGGTCGGTTTCGGGCCAAACCGGTCCGGGTTTTTGGGTTTCGGTTTTAAAAAAACAGCCCTAAGATGGATAGAGGACGGTCTCCAGGAGAGTGTAGGAATTTTCATAGATTTTTTCGAGTAACAGTTATATTTTTTAGGTATTTTTGAAGTTTTAAAATCATAGTGATTTTATAACTTTTGAAATTCCAAAAATCATAAAAAAATATATCCGTTACTCGAAAAATTTTCTGAAAATTCACACGCTCTCACGGTGACGCGCTTTACCCATCCGTATAAAATTAAATTTGTAACATATTTACATCCGCTTGACATGGCTGCCACAATGAAGAATAAACATACATTGTAAAATAAATTAATAAAAATAAGATTATTAAAGCATAATAAATAGATAAGAATTCCATAACTAAATGGAAAATTTAGGTCATGAAGGGATTTCAAATTAACAAAATATCCCTTATTAATACACTATGTCAACCACAACTCATGAAGGACAAACAAGTAAAATATCACATAAAATAAATAATAAAGGAAAGCTATATCTATATTTATTTATTTTTCTAGATATTGAGATGATTATGCCTTGATTATGTCGTCATCATATATTAAATGAGATGATTATGCCTTCATTATGTCGTAATCATATATTAAATGATATGATTATCCAAAGATCTCTGTATTCTGCATATCAAAGATTACATCTCTCCCAATTCTGCAATCTCTTCCAAATTAATCTGCAATCACAGAACCATACCAAAACGTTTTGGAAAATTGAAAAATTCTTTCAAACCCAAATCTTCAGCAACACCAACATTGAAACCGGCGAATCGAAGGGCACAACCTCCGCGGCTCCACCTTTCGGAAATTGGGTTTTCGGGAGATTTCTATTCTCCGGCCGCCTCAGATTTCATGGCTCAAGCCTTGGATTGATCCGGAATCTATCACCTCCTGGGCAGTATTGATGATTGATGATTTGATGCAGACCCTTTCTCTTCCCTTTCTCCCCCTCACTCGCCTACAAACGACCCCCAAACGCCCAACTAACGTCCCTAATAACAAACTGATCCACGTTTCAAATTGGACGGTTCTGATGCCTGGTGCAGCAGTCCCACTGGTGCCATAAACAAAAAGATGCAAGAAATCGCCAAATCAAATTCATTGTTTCAAATTAGTCAATCATACATCTATCCAAAACAACACTTGAAAGCTCATATGAAGAAAAGAAAAAATATCAGAATCATAACAAGAACAACTAAATACCTGACTGCTTGCTTCTGAAGATGTATCAATGAGTAGAGAAACACATTGGTGATAAAAATTTGTGGTAACCACCAGACTAACTTTTGCTTGGTAGGCATGGAAATTTTTAGAACAGAGAGATCTAAATTCGTCGAGCACATCTTCACCCGTCATACAAATAGATCCTACAATGGGGCTCGATCTCTGGCCCACCAAACTCGGTTTTGAGACCTTCCATCAGCTTCTTGATCCTGAGAGACACTTCAGCCGTTGGGATTTGCCCATATTGAATATGAGTTCCATTCCAAATCCATTATTGAAGGACTGGATACAAAGTCTGTGAGTGGCGAGAAGTTTGCCTGTAAAATCAGCACAAAACATCAAGAGTATGCATGCAAGGTACTTCCGAACTACAAAAACAATTTGAACACACTAACTGATACAAACTTATTCAAGCATTCAGATAGAAAGAAGAAGAAAAAATTAGCAAACTGTACCACACTGAATTTATCTCTGCTCTCGAGCTTGTGGTCTCCCAAGACTGAAGCTATACTGTTCACATAAACAACAGCTACAATATCAACAGAAGTCGAATAAGGCGTGTTATGAAAGAGAGTATCTTTAAGCCTTTCGCTACCAAGGTCATAGGAGAGTACAAGTCCCATAAAGTTAAGTCCCGTAAAGTCATTCAGAAAAATCTCTCATTGCTATTAAGCAATGCCAATGGCTTCGGAGTGGGTTCAAGAGTTATGTGTTTTTTCCAAGCACCCTTCGGACCACCACGTTCATCCAGAACCCATATTTCAAAAGAATATTCACGTTCAGGTTTATAATCATCAACCAATACAAAAAGGACAGGGGATTGGTTCCACACTCGAAGAGCCATAAAAGTTCGAGCCACATTAGGTTGATCAAAACTGTCAGGTAACATGATATTATGAAATACCTCATTTTGAATATCCAATAAAATGATGACCTGCCTAATGAGGTCCTCGTATGCAACCAACATATGCAGTTGTTTGTGTTGCTCATGTCCAAGCCAATAAAGCATTTGCTTGAATTGCATCTGGAAACTTTCAAGCCTAAAGACAGTGGTTTCTGTTTCTAAAGCATTGGTGTTGATCTTTGTCCAAGAATCAGTACTCAAAGAGTATATTGCTGCCTTAGCACGATTATGAATATCATATCCCTCATCCCTCCAATTTGAAGCATAACTTAGTCCAATGTTAACAACTTTGTATTCGTTCAATTTAGCATCATATCCAAAACCCTGAACATCCGTGGAGTGCGACACATCGTCACCCCAAATAACATATGGAGGGTCGTCACCCCACGTACTAACTGGAAGGTATGGAAAGGGGGGAAGAAGCTTAAATTCTTGAATTGCTGGGTTCCATAAAATCACCTGAAAAGATTCAACTAGAAGTAGACAGATGATTCCATTGCAATGGCCTACCATATGAACTGCTTCCCCTTTAGTCTTTAGACTCATACAAAGAGGAATGTTGATGTCCTCGACACTAGAAACAATAATTATGTCCTCACCATTGTCAATATTGTCGTTATTGCATAAATTAAGCAACGAAAATACTAGCTCATCTTCTTTTTTATTTTCTTCTTCTTCTTCTTCAGTGTTATTAGTCGTGTTCTTGGAGATTAAACGTTTCATGACGAGCAGATGCTTTGAATTGTAATTGTAACTGGAGAGGTGCTTAGCTACGAACCTGGGATTGTTGATCAGTGAATACCACCTTTTAGAAGCGCATTTGAATCGGATCAGAGCCTTGGGAGGCAGGGTTGACATGATTTTCTCCACCAGATCTTCACCAACCTCTGTCATTTCTGCCACGTTCTTTACTCTTCAATTAAAAGTTATAAAAGAGCAAATTCATTACAATAGATCACAACGATAATACTAGTTATAAAAACAATGGTGCATAGAGAATTATTAGACGAAATCGGCTCTGACTATAGAGAATTATGTACCTAAGTCCTTAACCTGCGAACTAGAACAAGAGATGGGGAAAGAACTCAAAGAAGGGATGATGATTCTGAGGTGAGTCTTCTGGAGATCGAGACGATATAAGGATTATAAGCGATGGAGATTTGAGACTGAGAGTCACTGAGACTTGAAACAGCTTCTGAGTTCTGATGGTGTTGTTTTGCTATATATTTATTTCAATTAGGCTTTTTATGGTTACTTTTTCCTTTTGCAAATAACAACAAAAATAAATTAATGCCAATGAATACATGAGCTGGATGATTATAATTACACTATGTAGGTTAATTCTTATATCCCAAAAGTCAGCTGAGAAGGAAAATAAACTGCAAAAAATTTCTACATACAACAACAGAGCAGCACACTGAGTCATTTTCAGTGATACTCACAAATCTGTTAAATACATGCCATAACATCATGGTGATTCATTGCTCATGATTCTCACACTTCAGACTCAAACAGTATGCATTCTGTTGTCTACGAATGCATGGGATCGGAGAACATCTTAGAAACAAGCTCATCATCAAGCTAGTGATGATGCAAGGAAGCAACGTCTGAGAATATCAAGATCTGGGGAGACAAATTGTTAAGGGATCTGCCACAAAGTGATCATTTCTGAAACCAACCAGTTCATATATCGGATCTCTAGCATGTAGAAAATGGATCTATATATCTGCAACTGCATGTAATAGTAGTGCAGTAGTCTTGGCTTAGCTTGGATCCAAGTTCGTACGTACTAGCTTGCATGAACATGGCAGATGTTGTTGAAGCGTTTTCATAAATGATTGCTGGTGTCAATTACTAGATAGTTGGGTACGAACTGCATTCGATCGTATAAGTTCTGCAACATGGAACTATTATCGGGAGAATCTACTATCGTTTGTCCACATACATGTTTTGAGTTGTCTATGATTTACAGTTTAGATCTATGTATATTGTCGACACGAGATAGGAAAGTAGTAGATTATGGTGGTAGGAGATTCTCAATTGCGTATTCATGCTCTGACTGGTCGCACCTCCACTCCCTGGCGTATCAAAAGCATTAATGTTCAGGATATCTGGGTTCTTGCACGGCGATTTCGTTCGATCTTCATTCATCATGTGTGGCGCGAGGCCAACTTTTTAGCAGATAGTTTAGCCTTTTTAGGTCATAAAATGAACCAGTCTGTTTGGTTGAACTCTCTTCGTTTTTCCTTATCTCCCGCCTTTCAACTTGATCGTTCTGAGGGTGGTGTAGCTCGAGGGCTTTTGTTGTACCCTTTTCTTTTTATATCAAAAAAAAAAAAAAAAAAAAAAAAAAAAAAAAACTCTAGAATTACTGATGAACTTCAAGAAAGTCTTGGAGAAGATGATGAAATTTTATTTTTATTTTTAAGGTTTCTCTTTTTTATCCTATCATTGTGGACTAGGCCGAATAGTAAGTCTCCCTATTTGCCGTTCATACAAACTATTTGCATATGTGATGAACTATATGCAATGTACTAGCTAGTCAAATGCAAAACTTCAGGCCAAGCAATTCACCCCAAAAATCAACAATTCAATGATTCATACCAATGGGAGAGTTGGGAATACTTAGGGCTGCCAAAGAAGGAAGGAGGTGTTTACACCGAAATTAATATTAAACTGGACAGTAATTGTCTATGTGAACATTAATTAAATTCATGGTCTACGTCATACCGGCGAGCCCGAAATATTGGGTTTACAAGTGATGGCCCGTCAACAGAAGCATGCGAGCTAATCGGTAAAGTTCACGTGAGTCTAAGAGTTTGCATGTGAAGAAACTAACATGCGGGCTGTGCAGAAGCCTTCGCACACAAGGAGTGAAGTTTTCATGTAAACTGGACAAAGTTTGTATGCGAGGAGATCTTCTTGCATTTGAAGTGGAAGACTTCGCATAAGAGAGGGAGTCTTGGACTTGAACTTCGCATAGAAGACATACATGTGTGCGAGAAAGTAGTTGCACGTGAAAGGGATAAGGATATGTTGCATTTAGATGTGGTAGAGCGGGACAGAAGCAATACTTATCCTTAATTGTTGTTTAATAAGGAATGATCATATGTGCAACATGGGTACATGAGGTCCAGTGTGTGCATGGCGGAGTCTATATACATGCGAAGAGAGGAGTTCGTATAAGAAAAGGAGACCAAAGGGGCGCGAGCTGATTTAATTTCCTACAAAGACCCGCGAACTACCAAGTCCAAAGTTTGCATGCGAAGTGGAAGACTTCGCCTAGAAGTTCTGGACTCCTGGACGTGAGGGGCTATCAAAATTATCTTATCTACATGTATATATATATTGCAAATGCAATTAGTGCATGGGTGAGAGACGTAATCAAGTAAGGATGCAATCATCCTAAGCTATATGTGATCCATGCACAACGTCCATGACAAGGAGGCATCCTAAACCAACTCTACTACCTTCACGAAGAGCAACGGCGAAGAGTTGATAAGGATTGCTTACGATAACATTGAAGACTTTTGCAAGTCTTTGACATGCTTTGGGCCAATACCTGTGGCCCTAAATAACTCTATATAAAGGAGTTCGAGGCTCTCTCTCTACTCAACACTCAACAACTCAACAAAAATACAATACAACTATCGACCCAGTCGAACCCAGATGCTAAAGCATCTTAGCCCTTTTCTTTTACAGGCTCACCGGAGCTTTGCCTTTTTTCCTTCCTTCCCCAATTGAAGCTCTGCTCGATCTTACGAGAAGTATTGATATTGTGACGCTCAGGCGGACTACTGTAATTCCTTGTCCAGTACGCAAGGCGAATCGGAAGAACCCTGCGGTGGAGTTGGTGTTCTCTCCATCCTCAGTCGCTTGATTAGAAGCAGAAGGCTAAGTGCACCCCGCCACTACAACCACTACATTTTGCGTTCGCGCGGTGGCACTCCCGCAACGACAAAAAGAGACTTTGCGCGCCCAGACTTACGGGTGTGGCCAAACAAGTGTGGAGGCTTCACACTGAACCCAATTTTTTTTGGGCAAAGATGATTAAAGGGATCTACTATCCACACACAGATGTTCTTCAAGCAAGAAAAGGGTCTAGGGATCGTGGGCATGGAGCAGTTTATTAGAAGGTAAAGCTCTAATTGAAGAAGGTGCAAGATGGTTAGTAGGCAATGGGAACTCCATTGACATATGGAGGGATAAATGGATTTTTAAATCTGAAATGGGCTTCATTTGCCCTACTGTGCCTATCCCTCAGTCTGCTCCAACAAAAATGTTTGATTTGATTGACTGGGACTCTTATACGTGGGATTTGCAGCCCATTGCTGGACTAGTTCCTGAGCGTGATATGGAAGCTATAAGAAAGGAGTTGTTCAGCCACATTGAGGTTGAGGATAGATTAATCTGGCCTCAAACAAAAGGTGGCTCTTACACGGTTAAATCCGGGTATAACCTCTTCCATTCCCTGAATCTAAAACCCATAGGATACTTGAGCCACTCCTCTCATAGAGTACACCCAAGTGTTTGGTATGCTATCTGGTCTATCCAAACACTACCCAAAATAAAGCACTTTGTGTGGCAAGTTGTGAACAATGTCATACCCACCTATTAGAATCTCTTTCACAAAAAAATTATTGCTTCACCTATCTGCCAAAGTTGCGGGCTAGCCCTTGAAACAATTAAACACATTCTACTTCTATGCCCTACTGCTATATGCACATGGTTCTCTTGTTCTCTCAACTACAAGATTAATGTTCAAGAAATCACATCAATTGATAGATGGATTGAAAAGATCATAAAGCTTGCAGGCCCTAACAAATATTTACAAGCTAATTGCCTTACCAAGATAGCCTTTATCTGTTTGGAGCTGTGGAAGAGTAGATGCCAATTCCTTTTTCCAGATCACCATGCCTCATTCGTTGGCAATAGCCTCTTGAGCAGAGAATGCAGCTTCAGAAGTTCTGCAAATAAAACATCATAAGAGTCAAGGAGAGTCAGGTATTGTTTCTACTTGTACCCCCACTTCTCTCACTGCCGCTACTATATCCCATTCCTCCCTTCATCACCACTATAGAAACCAATTCCCTATTCCTACTATCCCTCCCATTGCAATCCAACCTGAAAATTCCTTTAACTCGGCCCACCCTTTCTCTCACAACCATACACATACCCACCATAACCCCATCACCAATCAACCAACAATCATTAACTCAATTCGAGAAACTTCAAACGTTAATTGGGAAAGGCCATCCACAAGCTCTATCAAAATTAACTTTGATGTTGCTTGGATCAATGAAACTAACCTTGCTAGGCTTGGAGTTGTTGTGAGAAATCATCATGGCTCTCTAATTGATGGAGCCTCTCAAAGTTGCAGTGCGAACTCAGCGATTGAAGTAGAAGCCCGAGCTGCTATCTTAGCGCTCTCTCTCGCCATGAAATACTCTCACTTTCCTACCTGAATTGAATCAGATTGCCAAGAGTTAGTTAACAACATCAACGACATCAATTCAAGGAAAAATTGGAGAATCTTACATTTGATTGCTCAGATACATAGAGCCCCTCCTCCGTGCAGACCGATCTCTTGGTCTTGGATACCCAGAAAATGAACTGCGCAGCTCATCATGTTGCGTCACTTAGTGTGAGGAAGACGTGCCCGGATGTCTGGATTGACAGACCCTCGTCGTCCCTGGTTCATATTCTCTCTCACGACAGATTGCCGTGTCCTCCGTCGAAAGGTGTTACTGATCAGAACGTGTGGACTCTGTTTGTTTTTTCTGGGTTTTTGTCTCTTCTGTATTGCTTGTGTTCTTCTTCTTTACCTTTATTTTGTCTTTTAAGCTTTTTCTTTTTTGTTGGGCTTATCTAGTCTCCCAATCCAGTTGGGTTTGTGACTATGAAAGCTTGTTTATGTTGGGCCTGTGTTGTAGGCTTGGTTGGGTGTGCCCTTGAGCCTTTCAATCAGTTAATGAATGTTTTTCAACGACCAAAAAAAAAATAATTCATACCAAAATGTAGCCAAAAAAAAAGATGCAGCCAAAAAAAACAAAAGAATAAGAGCCACGTTGGCTGGGTTTCTAACCAACTCGATCAGCGTTGCTGATCTTGCCGTCGCGATTGATCGGTACATGAATGGAGGCGGTTATGGTGCTCATTTCGGTGGAGGAGGAGGTAGGGGAGAGAGAGAGCCGGACCAAGCGGCATATCTCAACTGTGGAAGAGGATCTAGAGTACTAACCGGTGATCGAGGGCGGTGACGGAAGGGAAGGAAGGCGGAGGTGGAGGATCTTGAACCCGTGCACCAACGTGATGTCGATCATCTGCTATAATCGATGGTTGTCGATGTTCTTGACGAAGCGACTGCTTCTAACACACCACCGGCGAGTCGCTGACGGTTGAAACCCTTGTCGACAGAGGAGATAGACTGAGATGGTGGTGGTGTTGATTCCGGCGACGGTGGGAAGCAAATGAGAGAGAGAGAGAGAGAGAGAGAGAGAGAGAGAGAGAGAGAGAGAGAGAGAGAGAGATTCAGATCGGTAGAGATAAAAAGGTTTAGTGGTTGAAATTAGAGTAAGGGTATAAATGTCATTGTATTAAGATTAATTGGATTGGGCATTAGAAAAAGAATTTCATTGGCATGGGCTTTACTTTAGAAAATTTTGTGCATCTAGTCATTTTCCCATAAAATAATGCATGCTCTCAATCTAATTCATAGTACAAGTACTATACATAACAAATAACATGAGCACTAATCATATTTGTATTCAACTAATTTTCAATCATCAAACTCGTTTTAAGACCGATATTCTTGAATTCTGTCCTTAGATACTAGTGCAAAACATGAGGTTCAACTATATGTACGTTCTCTCTAATTTTTCAATAACGTTTTTGTTCCTTCAATACGAATATGAAGATAGGAATCAACTCTTTTTGTTGTTGGGATGGTGATGTTGCTTGTGTTTTATTTGAGCCACCAAGTTCAAATCCCAAAAGGTACAATTTTTCTATTTTATCAAATTTTTGATCCAATTCCCAAGTTGGGTTGTTTAGCTATGTGACAAAAAAAGATGAAATTGTTATGAGCCTAGTGCGGTCGCACGAGCTTCACTGGGCTTGGGCCAGCCGTGTCAGTAATGTTTCATGATTTTAATAGACTTGTCACACAACACTTCTAAACCTGGAAGCTTTCATTGTACCATTTTTGGCTCACTCTGATTCCTTATTTGGCTGCTACAAATGAAAACATTATCTCTGGTGTCGAAATAAGACTTCTTTTATTTTGTTACATTAGAGGGGAAGCCATCTTTAGCATAATCCTAATCTAATTCTCACCCAAGGAAATGAAATCAACAAACTTTTCGAAAGAACGTACAGAAGTCATTGTTCAAACAAACTAAACAACAACAAACAAATTTGTGCATATCCTCATGCACCTTTTTTGGTGATGTCGAAGCTCTTTTTTTTTTCATAGAGTTTGGAACCTAGCCTAGCTTAAAGAAGGCTTAGCCCGCCAAAGCTCCTCTTTTGTCTTTCCTGATTTGGGACTTTTCCTAATTCTGTAATGCCTGTGTGATTTAGATGGAATTTTCGACATCTATTTCTTTATATTGGGCCTGGTTATTTTGGGTCATCTATCTCTAATGAAGTCATTTACTCACCCAAAACAAAACCAGAAAACAAACCGGTACATGTTTAGTGCACCCCTATTTGAAAGTTACATCTTCTTTTCATTGGGCGGAGAAATTTGAAAGTTATGATGAAGTTCATGTGCTTCTACCAGATTAGAATTCTTAGCAGAAGCTAAATTATCTTATAAAGAACTGTAAGAAGAAAAAAGAAAATTGAGAAAATTAAAAGAAAACAGAGACAAGCTTCCTAGAAGTATCAAAAATTATTGGGATATTATCTTCCAACTACAACAAAGAATATACGAGTCAAGAGAAGAAATTGAAGTTCTTCAGGAAACTTTTGAAGAAGATCAAAAACCTCTTGATATTTTGAGCATCGGTTAAATTCGCCATAACTGGTATCAGAGCCTGCTTGGCTTAAAAGCAGGTAACCAAAAAGGCTTATGCCACAAAGTTGGCTTCTCTTAACCAACAAAAGAGAATCCAAACAAAAAACCTATCAGTCTTTTTGTACTACAAAATGAACTGATAAGTGGGAAGTGTGCTTTCATTCAAGGCACATACAAGAAAGTCAATACTCCATTGAATACATCTGTAGAGTACTAAACACTCTATACGACGAACATATTCATCTCCAACAGGAGATCGGAGTAGTAGAGCTTGATCCCTCAAGACCAAGCTTAATCGAGTTCTTAGATCATTTATCTAAAAATAAGACCTCTGAAAAGGTTATAGAGCAACTCGAGAGGTTTAATCTACGGATAAATCAACTTGAGGAAATAAATTCAAAAATTTCTAAGCTTGAAATCAAGCTAGATTACCTCAAAGAAAAGCAATATCTAACAGATATTGAAAAGAAATTAGTTTGTACTGAAAAGCTTGCTAACAATATTCATCAACAAGCAGTAGAACTAAGCAATACTCAAGAAAGCTTGAAGACACTTTTAGAATCTCTTATTTCCAGAATAGGATGATTCAGAGAGTAGATCTAAAAGTAAAACAAGAAGGTGTTAAAGCTATTGGCTTTCACCAACCAACGGAAAAACTTGCCGAGAATGTAGAAGCAATAATTCTTCAGCAAAATTATAGTATCGCTTATCTTCAAGAGGTAGGTACTGACCTCGAAATTTGATTTCGAGAATTAAATAATAAAATCTCTAGTCTACAAAAGATTATAGAGAAAATGAAGGACGGAGAGAATTATGAAAAAATAGATGAAGAATCACTGGCTCAAAGTGTAGCTAGTAAAATCATCATAAATTCTCCACCCCTGCCAATGGGAGAAAGTAGACTAAGGTTTAGTGAACCAAAGCTACTTGAATGGAAATCTTCAAAACCAACTACCAAAAGAGACATGAAAATGTTAAGTAGAATTCTCAGCAAAGGAAACACAGCTCCAGTTCAGCTTATAAATGCTCAAGAATTTGAGTATAATGAAATCGAGTCTAGTGTGCGAGAAGCATCTGCCCCTAGATTTAGATTTAATGAAATCTATAAGAAAAGATCTTTCCTTATGGATTCACATAGATTCAAGATTCTTGAATTAACCGTTCCAGCCACAGGAGGAGAAACAGATATCAGGCTGATAACTCCAAAAGAGGTAAGTGTAGCATTCCAAAAAAAATATTCATATATGCATATTGGTGCAGTTCAAGTAGGAATAAAACTCTTAGCCAGAGATAGTATTGATTGTTCTGTTCTATGTGTCTTACAAGACGATAAAATAACAGATTTCAAGAAAAGTTTGTTAGGAACAGTAGAAGCTTCTTTGTGCAACCAGGTTGCATACTTCAATGTTTTTCCAAACTTCACAACACATCTCAAAGATGCAGCTCACTGTCTAAGATTAAGAATCTAGACAGATGGAATTTCTATGAAAAAAGGAATGATGGAACTAGCGATAGATTATCGTATTTATTATAAACTGATGAGCACAAATGTGACTCCAAATACCAGGTTTCTAAATAGCCCTGGAATTACCACATCTGTTCTCACCAACCCTAAAAATAATTTTCAGCAAAAGCATGTCACAAAATGGCATGAAGTAACATTCCCAAGAGAATGGAATCTGACCCCTCCGGTCAGACAGCTTGAAAGCTCCAATGCTTCAGTTTATGAAGATACGAGAGGAAAAATCAGCTTACAATTCCATAGGCACTCTTTTGCAAACTATGAAGAAGCTAGTACCTCTGAAACTAAAATAGTTTATAATGAAGAATCTCTAGAAGAAGAGGATACTAAGAGACCTATGAGGATGTTCCAAGCAAGGGAATTAAGAGAATTATATGCACAAGCCGAGACTTGTGATTCCCCAGAAGAACTTGAAAAGATCATTAGAGAAATTTCTCAAGTTCAACTTGGAAAGAAAAAGAGGAAGATTCTTCCTTATCAAGAAGCAAAGGATGAACCAGAACATTCTGGAGCATCAATGGATACGGATGGTGAAAGACAAACCCCCCCAGGAGGTGGTCATACTGTAATACAGAACATCACCAACAATCCTACAAAGATCATTCGGGAAAAGAATATTAAGCTTCCTAAAGGTCAGGCTCCTACAGGAAGATATGGAGAAAGAAGTTCTCAGAAATATATCCCTACAAAATCTAAATGGGGACAATCAGTATCTGAAAGAGGCGTTTATCTGGATCTGGATCAGGTAGGAGATAAAAGAAAAGCAATAGATAACTGGGTTGCTAGTTTAAAGCTAACTCAGGCTCTTGTGTTATCCAAATATGCCTACGAGAAAGCTCATGCCTATTATGAGTCTACCTTAACTGGAATAGTCCAGAAATGGTACCAGTCCTTCAAGAGAAGTTCGCAGTGGACTGATTGGGCAACAAAAATAGCTCAGACTAATAGCCCTTTAGATTTTGTAGTCCCTATCTATGCACAATTTTGCGGAGATATCACGGGGCATAGTGAACAATCTAAAGAAAGAGCCAAAGCAAATATTCAAAAATTGAGTATTTGTAATATGAGGTATTTCGAAGAATATACCAATGAGTTTCAAAACTACTACTGCATCATCGGAGACATTGAAAATAATGATCTCATCAGAACATACTACAGAATATTACCAGAACCCTGGAACGATGCAGTAGCTCAATCATTGGAAGAAAACCCTCTTCAGTATTTTACTGTTGGAGGAATATCAGAAAGAGTTAGGGATCTCCTAAGAAAACAATGTACAGATAATAGAAAATCTAAGTCTGCCAAGAAACAACTCAGAGGAGTTGAAAACATGTGTCCAAAGATTTTGGATACCCCGACACAATGGGGATGTCATGTTTTGGAAAAGAAATACAGAAGAAAATTTCAGGGTAGCAAACAAAAGAGCAATTTCGCTTCTAAAAAGAAGTATAAATTCAGGAAAAGTTCTGGATATCATAAAAGACAATCTTCTCAAACTTCTCCAAAAAAGAAATTCTTTAAAAGAAAACCAGATTCTGGTTCTAAAGAAACAAAGAAGTGTAGATGTTGGCTTTGCAAGGCAGAAGGACATTATGCGAATGTGTGTCCGAAGAAGGATAAAAGGACTTCAAAAGTCTTATTAGCCGAATATGAAGAAGCCATAGATTATGCTAATGTAAAAGGTTTTGAGGTTGTTTATTCTGATGAAGAGAATGAATCAGTATATTCTCTTGAATACCCATTAGATAGTGAAACAAAAGTACTTCAAAAGGCTCTGAAGAAGATGAAAGATATCGTCCTATATTTGTATTACAAATACAAAATTGGAAAAAATAAAATGCTGATATTATCAGCACCTTTCATCCCAATCCTGGAAGATTTATATGTGATCATCGCGGGTGCGATGATGATAATACTATCCCCATGTACTGTGAAAATACAGGAGAAACTTATCATCGCGAGTGCTTTATCGTAGAACTCAGGAGAAAAACCAAGGCTAAAGATACCCATATTTTGACAGAAGAGGAATATAATGTATTCCATAAAAAAGAGCAAACAGAAAATCTTAGAGAAGATATGAAAACGATGAAGTTTGTAACTTCATTAAGTCAAAACAAAGAGATAAAAGAATCTCTTAAATCTCTTGATCCCACTACTGATGGGATAAGTGCCAATCCAATTCTTGGTATTAATCCTCCAAACTCCATAAATGAGGAAAGAAAGGTCAATCATCTCACGGAATTGCTTGAAACTCCTAAAAAATTAGAACAAGTGATGAAAATCCAGACGAGAATATATAGTAACTACATTACTATTGGTCTGAAGTTTCCCAACTTTAATAAGTATCATCTACATGCATTTGTAGACACTGGCTCAGGGTACTCCATTGCCAAACGATACGCAATCCCTGAAGAATATTGGGAAAAATCTCCAAAAACGGTTACTAGAGTGGCCATGGAAGACAACAAGATTGTTATGGATACTATGGCACGCAATGTTAAAGTTTGCCTAGGAGGAGGAAATTTTACTATCAAAATCCTTTGGCAGTGTGAAGGCCAAAGCGCTGATTTGTTGATTGGAAATGATTTCCTACTTCAACAGACAATAACTCAAACTCCAGCGATGATTGGATTTGAGAAAGATTAGAAACTCTATTGGGAATCACGCCTGCTAGACGCCGTTAGCATTACCCGTAAAGGGTTTACAAATCGATATCAGAAGTCGCTAGCGAAGAGTGGTGACTATAGGCAAATTCTTAAACCTGTTTTGTTGCTCCAAGAACAGCTAAAAGGGTATAAAGAAATATTGGTAAACGAAACAACAAGTTCAGAAGACTCTGAATCAGAGAAAAATTCTGAATATCAAATATCTGACAATGAGAGTTCTGATGGAGAAGAAGAATACATCAGAGAGCATAACCTAAAGGTGTATGCTAAGAAAATAGAGCAAAAAAAGATACTAATTCTCTCAAAAATAGAAGCTTTACTGAAACCAGTTATCAGTGAAGATCCTCAGCTATATTGGGAAAAAGATCCAATATATTGCTAGTTAAAGATGCATGATGCAAATACTATTTGTCATGTTAAAGTCATCCCTCACTATAGGGAAGAAGACCGAAAAGATATGGAAAGTCAAATCCAAGAACTTCTTGAAAAGAAGTTAATAAGGCCTTCAAATAGTCCTCATCATGCTCCAGCTTTTCTGGTAAGAAACCATGCGGAACAATTAAGAGGAAAAGCCAAAATGGTAATTGATTACAGAGATGTAAACAAAAAGACCGTTAAAGACGGTTATCAGATAGCTCAAGTAAGAGTTCTCATCAATAGGCTTAAAGGAGCAAAAATCTTCTCAAAGTTTGATGCGAAATCAGGCTTTTGGCAGGTTAAAATGCATCCTGATTCCATTGCCTTAACAGCTTTTGGAACTCCTCAAGGACATTATGAATGGTTAGTTATGCCATTTGGTCTCAAGCAAGCCCCGTCTATTTTTCAAAGAAAAATGGATAATATCTTCAAGCCATACTCAGATTTTTGCATAGTTTACATAGACGACATCCTTGTCTTCTCCAAAACTATGAATGAGCATTTAAAGCATCTTGAACATGTGTGTAAGCTTATTGTCCAAAAAGGAATTATCCTAGGACAAAAAAAGATTCATCTTATTAAAGGAGAAATAGATTTCCTTGGCATTCATGTTAAGGATGGAGAGATTCGTCTCCAAGATCATATCGTTAAGAAAATTAGCCAATTTCCAGACAATACTCCTGATGCAAAGTCTTTGCAAAGGTTTTTAGGAGTTGTTAATTTCGCAAGAGATTTTATTCCTCAAGTCAGTGGGCTAACTGCTCTCCTCTCTCCAAAAACAAGTTCCAAGAAAAAATGGTATTTCACAACTGATGACAGTAATACTGTCAAAAAAATTAAGGAATTAGCAAAAAACCTTCCTCCTTTACAATTACCTGAAGAAGGAGATCTGATCATTTTGCAGACTGATGCAAATGATTATTACTGGGCAGGAGTCGTTTTAGCTGCTGCCACAGATACAAATCATAAAAAGATTTGTAAATTTCTATCAGGAAAGTTTAACGCTGCTGAGTTAAACTATTCTACTGGAGACAAGGAAGTCCTTGCCTTAATTAAAAGCATCAAGGGTGCCGAGGCATACCTAGGAAACAAATTTGTAGTAAGAACTGATAACAAAAGAGTTAAAAACTTCAAAAACTACAAATTAACTGATGCTGCAGATAGAGGAAGAGTTTTGAGATGGCAAATGTTTTTAACTCAATATGAATATGATGTTGAAATGGTTGCAGGAAACAAGAACTTTTTTCCTGACGCACTCACAAGAGAAATGGCAATGTTCGAAAGAGAAGGTCGTAATCCCAGAAGCAGAAAACCAGAATCAGAGGAAAAGAAGCTCTGGGAAAGATTCAAAGAAGGCGATAAGACCGTAGGACCGCTCCATGACGGACCAGGATATCAATATTTGGTCTCCTATGGAATTGCTGAAACCAGTCATGCTTCAAGAATCAAGCCTAAACTAGATCTTGAAAAAGATGGTCGTTCTAGTCATTCCGATGGTATTAATGAAGAAAAACTCATAGATGAGTTCTTGCTGTGTCCGAAAGGATCAGCCTTAACTGATCAGTCTCAGGGGAAAAGACTGGCTAGCCCGTCTCAAACGGCAGACGGTAAAGGCATATCAAGACCGTTAACGGCTGCTGCTTTGCCAAAAAACAGAAGAGACCCTCCTAGGGCAAACAAGATACCAATAGTCACAGGAAGAAAAATCGTTCACGATTAACCACTAAAGATCTTCCAGAGACCAGTTTTTAGAACAGAAAGACTATTGGCCTTTAAACAGAAAATTATTATTGATAATATTATGTATTCTTCCTATGAAGAAAATGAAGCCCATTTACTTCAAACCCTTACGGCTTTAACTGAAGAAATGTATGGAGTCCATACAAAAGACAAAGGAATTCTAGCAGAACCACCTAAGATTGTTTTTCTTACAAGTCTTGAAAGTGCTAAAATTCCTATGCAAGCCTTAAAAGAATCTGAATGGTATAATTTCCATAACCTCTTAGGTGAAGGAAAAGATGTTCTCCCAGAGACATTATCAATAAGCCCTGGCCCATATTATGGGAGATACCTGGTTGATGTTCAAGCAGAGCATCCTCAGAAGCACAAGCTATGGCTTATAGAAAATGGTTTCGTTCATAATTTGTGGACAAAAACCAATAAAGATCTTAAGGGTTTTCCAGAAATAATAACCGAAGCTGTCAAGAATATCAGACCTGATGGATGTATTTTAAGGATAAAATTCATTTCAACACCACCAGAATGGACCATGGAAAATGGACAGATAAATTATATCTCTCCATATCATCATGTCAGATTAATCCAAAGTCCGGTTCAAAAGCCAGCCATTACTAGTGGCAATGGAAGACCAAATCAGAGCATTCCATGGATGAAAGCTATGGCCATAGCGACTATCAAAGACATAGTTCTAAGAGACTATGATTCAAGTCTCCTGGCAAGTGGAGAAAAAAAATGGTCACTTGCTATAATCATCCTCCTCCTGAGAACTGTGCTTTTTCACAGCTCTTATGAGAAATGAAGTGGATTGCACGCTAGCTACCACCAAGTGGCTAGAAAAAGTTGAGACTGAAGAAAAATACAAGATTTCTTATTCTTATGATTCAGACCTCGACGATGGAAATGAAGGCACGGCACAAGATTGAGAAAATAATGGTCCCAACTCCTCAGTGGAATATTCTGAAGATCCAGAAACATATCACAACATAGTTAACATGTTGGATAAATGAGCAATAGCCGACGCTGCGTGCCAAACTACTTTTCTTTTCTAAAAAGAAAAGGAGCCACCAGCACAAGAAATCAAACGACTTTACTTTTTCTAAAAGTAAAGTTATCTGGTTTAGATTCCTCTTGTCCTCCACTCTACACAGTGGTGTTTTATTTTTAGCTTGAGGTTCGTCCCTATATAAGTTCTAAAAACTTCAGAAGGAAGGCAGAAGAAAGGAAGACAACACAAGAAAGACAGAAGTTGTTCCACTCTCCAACCTCTCTCAAGAAGTTTTAGCCAATAAACAGTCTTTGTAATATAGTAGTGTGAGTAAGAGTGTATGTGAGTCATCTGGTGTGAAGTACTGTAAAATACATCTGGTGTGAAGTACTGTAAAATACAAGTAAGTATTTATCTTGCAGATATGAGTAGCTAAATAACTTTTAGCTGTTTACCTAACAGCGAGGCTCTAGATTTTATGTTTGTATCTATGGTTGAATAAATTCATCTTGATGCTCAAAATCCCGTCACAAAAATAATTTACTTATATATATTAGTCTGTTATTTTTTGTACCTTGTTTTGTTTAATTTACTGCTTCACAATTATAACCTTTTTTTTAAGGCAGCAGTGATTCTGCCGTACTTAGTAACCAGGTAGACCATGGGTCTTTAGGTGAATCTTTTCGGCATGTTGAATGCTAGTCCTTTTTAGGAAAGCTTTTAGTTGTTTGCAGATAAATTGTAATATTGTGATAGCAACCCCTAAAACAGGTCACTAGCAGGTCACCTTAGACCACTTACCTTTTAAAAACCATAAAAACAGTCTGCAACCCATGCAGCACTGCACAACAGACATACCCCAAGCAGAGAAGCCAAGTCCCTTCTCCTCAATCCTCATTAGTTTATAATCTCATTGTTAACATCACAAGCTCACAATTCACAAAGTTGTAGATGTCCGTAGATTATTCAAATGGTGCGGGTGACTCGTTAAAGCAACATCTTCCTTTGTTGGGATGATAAACTAGTCTCAAATGTCCACAAAATTACCTTTTCTCTTGGGGGTCTTGGTCTCTGCACTCATATCATTTGGCGATGATTGACACCTGGCTTGGTGTGGTTAAATTAGTATTTATCCCTAATCTTGGATTTGGGGTTTCTTAAGCCGATCGAGGTCCCTCGCATATATAGTGGATTTCCAGCAAAGATCGAATCTTATTGGTCTCACAAATCGAATTCACATGGGCTCTGGCCAATGGGAACTTGTGTCTAGGGACACTTGCCAAACCCTAATCATTATTAATTAGTGCTTAAGTTAGATAGGTAGGTTTCTGTAATATATGCAATATACATTCTAGGGTTTAGAGGGTTTTGGGTTTTACAATGCCTACTCTTTTCTCGCAGGGCTGTGATGGCTTCATATACTCTGGTCGTGATCCTCTAGAATAATGCGTACAAGAACCGAGATGTACTCGTTCAGGTGATACTGTTGTTTTTCTGGCAAAGAAAATCTGATATGCGACTATGCGAGTCTGTGACAGTGCAGGTTGGGCGTACGGATTGTGTTTGATATATTATCGCTTGCTATGAGCTCGATAAAGGCGTGCGTGCGAAGATTAACCATCGATTGGTGCTAATTTTGATTAACTAGCTAGTTCTTCACGTGTGAGTCTCAGTAATTGGTACTTGAAGTGTAAAACATGTGCTTCACTTCAAATATAAATATAATTAGAATTTGAATTGCATGATTTTGATGAAATTGTTGTTATGACAATTGACAGATTCTTGGATGAAGACTATGTTTGTGATTCAACTCATACGGCTTCGTGATACTATGAATGAAAAAGTTCCAGTAACTAATCAGATCAGTCGTACATGATAGTTCCTTGAGTTTTTGATCGAAATCTCAGTTTCAATGGACCTTATCAAAAAAAAAAAAAAAAAAAACTCCAGCTTCATTTTGGTCTGACAAGGGAGTCTATATATATATAGCAGACATCACTTGGTTACGAAGTTGTTCAAAAAACTTGACATTAAACTTTTCTTCTCTTAGCTAGTTCAATAAAGTTTAATGATCAAAAGTCCCCAACATTTTGGGACTGAGGTAAAGTATCCTCACACACAGATCGAACCTCAAGATCCTAATATCCCTTCACTTAGGGTTTCTGCAAATCCCTTATGTTATTGTGCTACCACCAACTAATAATTAAAAAGGAAATTTCTCCATTTTGATGTCACATTTCACTTCTTTAAGCTTTGCACAAACAATACAATAACACTTTGCTTTTCTTCATTTATAGAAATTGGTTTTGAGGGCTAATATTTGCTAATCGATCAACGTACCTATATATCATTAACAATACCCACACGCGTCATAGACTAATACGGCTGATGACGCCATGAGCATCCAGCAACAAAGGATATATCGCTACCAATTCATATAATTATAGTCATTCTTTAGGAATTAGGACTTAATTGTACATAGTGCAAGCCACTAATGTAAGTTTAATACTAGTAAATTAATTAGAACCAACCAGTAAATCACCTCACTATTAGAAAAATGGGGTTTCACTTTCACCCCTAGACCACCTTTTCGTGTGTATATAAATTAAAGCTCATAGTGAGTCAAGTCCTAGACGCAAACTAAGCTAGCTGCTTACAAATCGTAGATTGATCAATATACCGTAAGTACTACAGTTGTTTAGCTCAATGCACCAGCTGTTCTTCTTAGTTATCTTCTTAATCCTTACGCTAACAATAGTTTCACTATTCCTCAAGCTAGATTTCTAATTTTTTATTTTTTTTTTTGCCGCAGAGACCTTAAAGACACACAGAATCGAAACAACATAAGGCCAGGGATATGGGAAGGGGGAAGATTGTGATCCGAAGGATCGATAATTGTACGAGCAGGCAAGTGACTTTCTCAAAGCGTAGGAAGGGTTTGATCAAGAAGGCAAAGGAGTTGGCGATTTTATGCGATGCAGAAGTTGGACTTCTGATCTTCTCAAGCACTGGAAAGCTTTATGAATGTGCAAGTAACAGGTTAATTTGGCTAATATTAATAGTCTTTGGTCTTTATAAATATCGATCCCTCGGATTCTTGTTACTGCAGCTAGTTTCACATGCTTTCTTGGATCGAATACTTCATTATTATTTCTATATTTTGTAGATCTTTCACCAGCTATATACCTATATGTCTGATAATTTTCTGCATATATATATATATATATATATATATATATATATATATATCTTGCATATATACAGAATGTGATGTGTTATGCATATATTATTAATGTTTGTAAAGATACTTGGGTTAATAAATGTTTTTATGTAAGATTAAGTGTTGCATGTACGCTGTTTCATCTAAACAAAAGAGAGGATTATGGTTTAAAAATCAGTAAATTGATGTATTCCAGTTTTTAGGTTAGATATGTATGTAGTAGTTTATTTTCAACGAAAACAATGAAGACACTTAAAAACAATGAAAAAGAAAACTGTTGGTATTCATAATCTACTAAACTTCCAGATTAGACCAATGGTTGGTCACATGGTTATACATTTACGAAAATTTACTTTTGTATATTATCACGCCCAGCTATCAAAATTTTGATCTAATTGTTATCAAAATTCATCAGATAACCTTGGTCTGACAAAAATCTCTATTTATTTGATATATAGGTTAGATGATCAAATGATTAATGATTTGAATGAATTTTATGAGAGTATAGTATACTGCCTTGGCTTTGAGCTTGTATCAACTTTCTCATAAGTCCTTTGGAAACTTTTCTTCTTCTTTTTTCTTCGTTTTGTTAATTTCACAACTACTGTACGTGCAACATCTGATTACTTCATGTCCTTCCTCCAGCATGAAATTAGTCATAGAGAGATATAACAAAACCAAGGAGGAACACCAGCGACTTCTTAATCCAGCATCAGAAATGAAGGTCTTCTCTATTACAATTATTTATCACTGCTTTTATGTTTCTTTTTCTTTATGTTTTGATCCCCCCTGTTTGTTTGAGCTTAAATTTAATGTCAGGGTAAAATTTTCCAATCTTAAAACCACTGTGCATCAACCAAGGTTGAATTCTCCATGAATTTTCGTTTCATATATATTATTTATTTCCTATCTTAATTTGAAGATAGAGAAAAGGTTTTCCATGAGTTAGTCACTTTGTTTAGTCATATATATAGTCATGATTATGTAGTGCATCTTCCATAGCTCTAGTATATGTCTACCTCAACATGCATTGTAGAAAAATCTATTATAAACCCTTTTGTGTTACCAAGCTGCAAATAATTTCTTATATATCTGTGAGATTTTTGATTTTAAACCCTTTTGTGTTACCAAGCTGCAAAAATAATTCACCTGTCAAAAATTCTAGATTTTCAACACTGATATGTATTGGATAGGTTTCAATGAAAAAGAAATCCAACTCCCCGTGGTTTCCTGTACTTCCCTGGATAACAAAGACAAGAGTACGTAGTACAATATTCTAGAGTCCTGCTTAAGCAAGTCAAACGAACTATTCTTTAATGGAATTATGTCAATCTGTAGATTTAAGTTTTTTTCTGAATCATGAATATATTTCAGAAGTTCTTTGAGATTTCTAAAATTTCTAGATGTCAGAAAAGCTTACATCTACTCCATCATCAGGCATGAAGAGAAAATATAACATAGTATATCCATTTCCTTGGCACTGATCAAGTAACTAAGTTAGTTCGACTTCAACCTGATTGTGATAGCTTTGCACAATTCGCTATATTCCGAGAAAAACAAAAAAAAATTCGACGTCTGTTAATATACAAACTGAAATATTTCTCAATTGACTACAGATATGTAGCAATGTAGTTGTGTCCTTACTCCTTAGTCCTAACTCCTAGCATACACTGGAACACCAACTACATACATATTAAGTATCATTCCCCACGCACCATGAAGAAAAATGATCAAGGCTTAATTAGTTTCAGATTCCCATTTGAAGAAAGTTGAATTATCTTTGAACTTTCAGCTGCCACGAATGTGAGCTGTACATGTTATCTTCGGAAATAATGTCCTGATGATGGGATAGGGAAGTAACATAATTCCATTATATGATAGTTCGTTTGTCTTGATTAAGACGTACTGGTAGAATATGTAGGAACAATCAGCTAAAACAAAATGTACATATGCTGCAAGAAACTAGCTTGTTTAGTAAATAAATTAAACTTAGTAGCAATGTGAAAAATCACTAGTCTAAAAAAATTTAAACAACTGTATGATCTTGATGAACAAAACTTAAATTTCCAATGGAATACATTTGCAACCAAGGGGGGTGGATAGCTTGTACCATTGATGTTTGCTAGTCTGAAACTGGTTTAAAAGGTTATTTCTTGCTTCAGGCATATTTCTAAAAGAACTTCATCATTTCTCTTCAGAATATATAAATATTTTTCTTTTGGAAGATAAATCTTGCATTTAACTTGAATTATCACACTTGCTAGTTTTGGCAAAGGGAAGTCACCATCTTACGGGAGCAACTACAGAACTTGCGAGAAAACCATCGGTACAAACTTTCTTCTCCTTCATTTTAGAATTTTACAATGTATTTGAAAACACGCATGAAGACAATAATGTGCATATGTATCCAAGCGAAAATGATATTACATTGAGCATGTATATATTCCAATAACTTGATGATCAGCTTAACAAGATATAATACAAGTGAGCATTTGATCCTTTACTGCTTAATTATCTTAGTTTCATTGTGGTGAATTGAAGATCGCCAACGATATATATTCGAGTAATCCAGATTCTGATATCTATGACAGGCAGTTCATGGGAGAACAGCTTTGTGGTTTGACTCTTAAAGAGCTAAAGGGTCTAGAAAATCAATTAGAAATGAGTCTGCAGGGTATTCGTTTGAAAAAGGTCCGTTCAAAGGCTTCACTATACAATTTCTTTCCTTTCTTCATTTGTTTTTGGACATGCTGCACAATCCGTTAGGATTATCGATTTGCAGTATATATATTACAAGTCTGATAAATAACATGAAGTTTTAATCCCCTGCAGGAAAAAATGTTAACTGATGAAATTAAAGACCTCAATGAAAAGGTTTTGTCCCGGAACACATACAATATTTAGTTATTCCTTGCTACACTTCCTAGTTCCTACCTTTTGTTACTGTAATCCTTGTCAGTGTTTCCATTTTTTCGTTCCTTACAGGGTAATTTTATTCATCAACAAAATTTGGAACTGTACAAGAAGGTAATAAACCTTAGATTTAAAACAAAAATTGGATTTAAATAAGAATATTCTGCATTGGTTTGGCCACGAACATAAATCGATTGAATCTTTCAAGAAAATAAGGCCATATTACCTAGCTATAAGCAGCTAGCATTAACTGTAAGGCTTCTTGTATCAGGTTTTTGGCACAAGCTCTCTGAATTCTGAAAATCGAAGTGGTTGCATTCCCTTTGGCATGAGCACAAATGCACAAATGAGGAGTCACATCTCCCCATCCACCTTCAGCTAAGCCGAGCTGGTCAACAAACTTAAGAGGCTATTCCAAGTTAGTGCTATATATGAGAGTTATTATTCTAAATTTATTTTTGGTTGAAAATTTTATCTGAAATATGGTTATGAAACTCTGCAGCAGTCTATATATATATGAAAGCAGTGTGAGGACTTTGGACAAATGCCCTAAACCACATACATTATGACCCAAGCAAGTACAAAAGAGTGCTCTTCCAGTTCTTCTTATGAGATGAACAAGTAGAATACCTCAACGAAACTTATTATACTTGTGTATGTGGCTATATATGAATTTAGCTAAAGTCATCAGCAAATGTCCTGTTTTATCTTGACTAGCTCGATCGGAGAAAATGAGTCTTCTTCATCATGAGATTCATTTGGTACTTCGATTCTGTCCATATTTTAGTCGAAAATAGACGTTTAATTGTTCGCAAATGGACATTTTTTAAAAGTGTAGATGAATTTCATTTTACCCAAAATTCTTAAGAAACGTGGCCGAGCACAAGTTTACCGAACAAGACATCGACATGAATGTGTTCAAGTCGAAGTCCATACTGAGTCATGGATCACTTCAAAATTACTTCTTCTTTCTTGGCAATAAGAACCAAACGAAAACAGAGACGAAAATAACAGCAGCAGTCTAACACCTCAGCCACTATTAAAATCCAACAATGTCCCCGTATATTATAGCTAACATAAAATAGCTCAGTACTTCAATCGATCTCTCTTCTTCACATAACTATGTGGATGTGAGGAATATACCTACCAGCTAACTGTTTCAAATGTAGTTATAGTTCAGGCCCTGATCTATTTATATATGTGAGATCGTTATGAAAACTTTTGCTCTCTAACAAAAGATCGACCACCTATAAAATTTTAGTCCAATGGTTCAAACTGGTACTACCAGCAATCTAGCATATGATTTTTCAGAAGGAAAACCACAACACTCGGATTTCCATAAATCTGAATCAAGTTTGAGCAAAATGTTAATGAATCTATACTTACACAATAGTACTATCACCGATCTAGATCACCATCCCATCTGACATTGTTAAAACACTTGTGAACGGCGTCCGGGCTCTTCTTCATACAAGTGACACCCCTCGTCGAAGTTCTGCGAATAGCTCACCGCATCATACTGAAACGACACAGCTTTGCTTGATCCATATATGCTTCTTCTTCTTCTTCTGCCCCCATCGCTCATCACCAACCTCCTGAGAAAGTTTCTCCATCTCCTCAGGCTACTCTTGTTTTCGCCACAGCTCTCCATGCGACTGTACCCCATTTCTTCGTGCACCGGGAAACACGACGGCGACATCATGCACCCCGGAAGGTAAGTCGATCGCCGGGGAGGGATGAGATCCCCTTCCATTGAGTAGTTTTACCAAACAAGCTAGCTAGTTCTAGGCTCTTACTAGAGCTTTGGCTATGTGAGTTGGGGGAAGATGATGCTACATGTATATAACTATATGTAGGTATATTGATTATATTAAGCATGATCAACGTAAAATGTTTTCGGTTACAGCCAGTTTCGTGGGCCTCGTACATGTTATATTTCGAGTATGAAAATGATAGCACATTGCAGAGATAGACAAAACCTCACATGTCCCAAAAGCATATTTCACACTAATTGTCCTGGAATAATTGTTATGGCGGGTTATTCTAAGCATGCATATGCATGATCGAGAAGAAGGCTAGGGATGTTATATGTGATCTACCAAAGCTTCAATCTTACCTTAATGTTTCTACCTCTTTCGAGATCACGGGATGAGAGGTCGAATCCTTGACTCCGGGTCCTGTAATTGCACAAGTAACAATATGTCAGGAGTCGGGACTGGAGTGGCCCAGTCTTCGACTCTTCGATACTTAAGTTAGCGTTGAGTTGCTACTTGTATTGTACGGGAGTATGGAAGGAGTAATGAACTTACCTCTTTTGGGAATTCGTGCATGTTTTATAGGCTAGTACTAGAGGTTCTGTCATTGGTTTTCGATGTGGGACTGCACTCATGGTGTTGCTCAGTCCTCCCCCTTTCGGGGGTGTTTAGTAGTTGTTGAATGAGTCTGGCATGTGCCTTGTTATTATGCATTTACTTTATAGATGTCTCCGGTGGTTCTGCCGGTTACGTTTTGGCCAGAATGGCCTCCGACGACTGGGTAATGATGTCACGTTCTCGACATGGCCAAGTGTTTTGGCTATGTATTAACAAGTCCCAAGTCCCCAGTTCGAGAGAACTCTTGGGTGGGGAGTTATTCTCAAGTTGTGCCGAGAATGTGTTTTACCCGGAGTTGGAGGCATGGTGCCGAGTCCCCGAGTCCCCAAGTCCCCACGCGAGGGTCGCGAGGTGGCTGGGGTTGAGTTCCGAGAACTCGGTACGATCCTTTACGTTATATCTCACGTGTGTCATAAATGGCCAGTTTATGAGGAGTACGTGGTCATTTATAGCGGATTTTAAGGACGTAACAGTTCTGTCGTTTGGGCGTTTTGGTTTTTTTTTTTTTTTATTGGCGCGTAACTGACGCGCGTGGGTTGGATCATGGGGTGCGTCTTAAATGGCTCGCTCGATCGTGGTCAACGTGGCAGTTCCCTGACCATTGAGATTAGTAGGGATCTAGACGGTCGAGGTCCACTTGAATGCTTTATAAATAGGTCTAAAGAAGGCAGAGGGAGGGAGTTTGTATTTCGAAAACAGAGAGACTAGGGCAAAAAGAGTGGTGTTCAATTTTCTGGAGAGGCTTCGACGAACTGAGGAATCGAACCTGGGGAACGTCCAATTTCACCCTCGATCGATTGGGTGTGAGCGCTCGGCTATTTGCAACCAGCTTCACTGCCACTACACAAATCCAATTTTCTAAGGTGTGAACTTGTCAATTCTTGTTATGGGTTCTGTTTTTTCTTTATTTCGAATCGATAGGGATAGTGTTTGTTGATTTCACTTCAGTTGTGACTTTGCTAGGAGAGTCTAGAGTAAGGGATTGAATGGTTTGCTATCGGGTTAGCTAGGGTTAAGGTATCGAGAGTCTAACCATGTGAGGATGTAGGGTTTGACAGATCCGGTGTGGGTGCTCAACGAGGAGATCGTGGTTGTCTCTAGCTCGACTGATTCTGATTCGAACACATGGCATTTGTGGGAAGAGGAAATGAATTACCTTATAGCGGAGGTTGCCCTTGACTTAGGGAGGGCATTCCTGTTACGGATGAAGGGTCTCACATGTCCTCGTCTGACCCTCTATTGCAGGAGGTAGAAGAGTTTAGCATGGCGAGATGGGAGGAGGAACAATTCGTTCTGGGATCCTCCTGGCGAGAGATAACGTCGGCAGAGCTAAAAGCTCTTAGGCAAAATTGGAGTATCCCCGAGGAGGTCTTGTTGCGGCCTCTTGCAAGGGAGTTAAATTTAGGACCTTCCGGACAACTTCACCTTGCTGTACGAGTGTCAGTTGAAGTGTGGGCTGATGTTCTCGCTACCCCCTTCGTGCGTGTCTACATGTCGTCCGGGGCAAGTCACCCCGAATATGCTAAGGCAAAATTTTGGGGACGGGGGTATTATTTCGCTTATTGGGACAAGAGTTCCTAAATTTGAGGAGTTCAACGCCTGTTGGCATATGGAGTATTGCGCGAAGAAGGACAGCGGGTTGCATGACGTTGAAAGTCCCGGGGCAAGTTCAAGATTTTGGTGGAAGACTTGCCCACCTCTACGAACGAGGGTTGGCGACGGAAGTGCTTCCTGTTGGGGGGCAATGGCAGGAGTGGCACGAACATCCCTTCCGAGTACCCGGGGCCTTTCAGAAAATAGGTACGGTTTTTGTGTCTTGTGTTTTTTATTGTTGTACTGTGCTGCTCCTGCTGACTGCTAACTTTGTGTAGTGCCCCAAGAGTATATAATTAACACCAGCTGATGGAGCGTCGGATAGTCGGGTGCTGTGGGCATTTGAGTGTAGGAGTTCATACTGGATATGCCGGTTTGGCGTATATAGTCTTTCGGCTATGCCTGAGTCCGGGTCTGTATGGGGTTTTGATGTTGTTCTTTTTATATTTTCTGAGGTGCTTGATTTGATGATCTGGAGTGTGGTGTAGTAACGATGCACGAAGGGACGGTGGTCCGCGGAAAGAAAGAAAGGGCCTGATGACAAGGTCTCTGATGAGGATGGCTGGAGGGTTGCTTGCCGAGGCTACTCATGCCAAGCGGTTTGACATTGACCTGGAGACTGGGGAAGGGAATTGAGGTGGAGCTGGGAGAATGCGAGGATGACTTTGAGGCTGTGAACTTGGCGGATGAAGACTATGCTTATGTGCCTCCCTTGGTGGCGAGGTCATGGGTTAGGCGACAAGAGAGGTAGATGATGAGGTCATGAGATGGAGGGTGGTGACCTTGAGGGCGACCAAGTTCAGGGGGACCAAGAGCCAGTGGGGGAAAGAGCATGTCCCGGAGCCAGTTGGGATGGAAGTTGCACCTTTAGAAAATATTAGGGAGCCCCAAACTGGTGACGAGGATCTCGTGACAGAAGAGGTGGAACCTCTTGGCAGGAAGGAATCCGAGGAGAGGTCGTTGTGACAAAGACTCATAAGAGGAAGGAGAGGGTTGAGTCGTCGCACGGCCAAGCAAAAAGATCCCGGAAGGAAGGGCGTTCCGGGAGTTGGGGAGTTGGCCCGAGATCACTCATGCATTGGAGGGGACCGGGAGGTGCAGCCTTATTTGGCCCAAATGGCGTATGACATGCGTCACCGGTCTCGCGACATGAACGCCCTAGAGGAGGTCGAGCCCTTAGCTGGCATGGCTCTTGCCAAGGAGAAGTTAACCCGGGTAAAGATGTATACTAGTCAATTTACCCTTAATCGATTCTTGGCTTTTTGCTTATGTTTTGGTTCTTATCTGCAGGCGACGCTACTGATGTATGTTGCAAGTGAAAGGGGTTGCTGTTACCCACTTGCAGGGGGAATGCTGAGGCCAAATGCCAGCAGCTAAAGGAAGCAGGGAGAATAACCGTGCCCTCTCGCAGCGTCTGGAGAGCAGGTGGAGCAGGACGCGGCTGTCTTCCGAGACCAGGCTGCTGCATCTGAGAAGGAGGTTGCTGAGTTGTGAAAGAGGCAATGCAAGAGAAAGATAAGGAGGTGGAGGCTGGGGATGTGGCTGCTGCTAAGGTAGTTTCGCTGGAGGCTAAGGTGGCGAGGTTGAACATGCCTTGACGGAGCAAGAGAGGGTGTGGAAGTGAAGTGTGTCAGGGCTGCGGGGCTGGGAGGAGGGTGTTCCGGGAGAGCGACATGTACAAGCAGCAGCTGAAGAGTGCCTATAACTGGGGGCATGATGAGCTGAGTAAGACTGGGTGTCAGGTTGGCTGGATTATGAGACGGCGAATGCGTAAGTTTTACGCCAAAGGGATGCGGTGAGGAAGGCTGTGGAACAGATGACTCAAGAACAAAGAAGAAGAAGCCGAGATCTCGCGGACCTGGCGAAGCAGCAACATGAGACCTGGCGTGCCACCTCCGCTGTCGGCCGAAGGAAGCTTCTGCTGTGGGAAACCCCGACCCCTTGCTATGGTTGCTGCCTCTCCAAGGGCTCCACGCCCGAGGGATCCCCTTCGGTGCAGATGACAGTTTCTCAGGTTACGTCTTCTACTGTTGAACCTCCTAATCCCGAGTCTCTGGTCTTGTGGCCCACCACAGGCTGAAGTGTCAAGGTCCCAGCGTCTAAGTCCGTAGTCACGGAGGGGGTAACAAGTGAGCTCGCTGGTGCGTCCAAATGTGTCAGTGAGGCCTCCACCTATGTCACGCGACCGCTCGAAACATGCTTATAGGCAGAGGGTGTTGGTAAACATCAGCCAGAGCCGCGGACGAGGTAGAGGGTGGGGTAGGTAGGCTAGAGGGTCGAAGAGTGGCGAGAGCGTGAACAAGTCAAGCGGGCCTCTTCTAGGGGAGAAATTATTATTTTGATGTACTAGGTTGTTTTGTTAGGTTTTAATTTTTTTTTGTTGAAACAATATTGATGGCGTGGTTAGCCAGTTGAACAAGTTATTTATGGATTGCCTAGGGGTCCAGGTTGATACAAGTTTTCTTTTGCCGTTTGTTTCCCCTTGCTATTATGTTGTCCGTGTTCTTGGCACGGTATGCGAAAAAAGTTGAACAAAAATAGCATCTTCATTTAGGATAGGCCGTAATAGGCAAGTTGTACACTTTACTTGGGCCGCTATCGGGCTAAAGTACACAACTGATGAAGCGCTAGCTGTCATGTTGGCTTTTTAAGTTAAACATGGTAGAGGTGGATGGCTGGGGAGTGTTCCAGGGGGGGTAGGTAGTCCGGCCATCAGTGTCGCGAAGATAGAATGTAGCTGGTCCCGGGGCATGACTATCTCTAGTGGGCCTTCCCACTTTGCCTTGAGTCCGTGGGGTGGGGAATGACTTCTTTCATGACCCAATCACCGACCTTTAGGGGACGGGAAACAACTTTCTTGTTGTAGTGTTGTGCAATTTTGTTTGTTGTTGACATTCCTGATGTGGCCATGTCCCAGCGTTCCTCCAAGAGGTCCACGTTAAGTCTTAATCTCGTGACGTTAGTCTCGGGGTCGTATGTCGTGACACGTTCACTCGGGACCTCCATTTCCACAAGAATCACTACCTCGGTGCCATAGGACATGAGGTATGGGGATTCACCTGTAGCTGTTGTTGTGGGTGGTACGCAGTGCCCAAAGGACTTCTGGGAGCTTGGCTGCCCACAAACCTTTGGTGTCTTCCAGGCGTTTCTTCAAGTTCTGTTTGATGAGCTTGTTTATGGCTTCCACCTGGCCATTAGTTTGAGGGTGTATTTGGGAGGCATAGAAGATTGCGGGTGCCTGCTTGGAGAGGAATTCTCTGAATGTGTCATTGTCAAATTGTGTCCCATTATCGGTGATGATGGCTTGTGGAAACCCAGACAATACGGCAGTATAGATTTCGCTAGAGGAAGTTAATCACATTTTCAGTTGTGATTGTGGCAAGGGGTTCTGCCTCTATACACTTCGTATTGTAGTCTACCAGGACGATTGCAAACTTGAGTTGTCCCGGGGCTGTTGGTAACCGTCCCACGAAGTCGAGTCCCCACTGACTGAAAGGGACTGAGGAGATGATAAACAGATAGTGGCACGGGGGGGGTGATGAGCAAAATTAGTAAATTTGTGGCATTGGAGGCATGCTCGGACAATTGCTTTTGCATCTTGTTCTAGTGTGGGCCACTAATACCCGACTCGGAGTGCTTTGAACATGAGGTTTCAGGCTCTCGCATGGTTTCCAAAACCCCACTGTGGAGTGACCTGAATACCTTTGCCCCTCTTCTGTAGGTAAGCATTTCAGGAAGGGACATGATTGGCCACGGCGATACAGTTTACCGCCCCTAAGTAGGTAGAGTGAAGCCTTGTGGTGCAACCGCTGTGCTTCTTTTATGTCCAGGGCAAGGTGTCATTAGAAAGGAAGGCTACATATGGGTCCATCCACAAGGGCTGGATAGTTGTCTCGGCAAAGATTTTGAGTAGGCCTTCGAGATACTAGGCTTTCCAGGATTTCAATGTGCACATTCGGTGGCGTGGACTCGGGAGGAGCTGTGGCGAGTCTCGCGAGGGAATTAGCTTTGGAGTTCTTAGCCCTTGGGATTTGTGTGAGCTTGTAAGATGTGAAGTGTTGCAAGAGGGCCCACCTAGACTTTATAGGATCCCAGGCTGTTCTGGTTGGTTTTAAGTCTCCTTGTCACATCCCGACCCGTAAATTTTATCTTATTTACTAGCTTGATTATAATAAGAATTTTACCTCTCCGACATTGAGATATAGTTTAATTGGTCCCTAGAGGGGTTTTGGGGGACGATTATTTCGGAGAGTTATTCGTCGGAGAAAAATGTAACGACGGTAAAAAATAGTAAATTTTAGCTAGTAAAATGTAATTTTAATTGGGTATTTTATGGGGTGGTTAAATTGGTGGGTGGAGTTGGGTATTTTTGTGAGGTTGGGCCGGGTTGATGTGAGGCCCCAAACCTATCTCCTCTCCTTTTCTTTTTCCTCCTCCTTTTCTTCTTCTCTCTTTCTTTTCCCTCCGAGCCTCTCTCTCTGTCTCACGCTGTCGGATTTCTTCTTGGCCGTCTGCCGCAGTCCGGCCAGCACCGGCCGCCGCTCCAGCCCAGTTCGGAGCCCGCCACCTCATCTCCCTCCCTGGCCTAGCACCCGAGCCAATAACCCACCGGAAGAGGAGAAACTCGCGGAAACGCCAGAGAAGTATTTTCGCCGGAAATCCCACCTCCGGCCGCCATAAGTCGAAATCTTTGGGCTCATCTGTAGCTCTCTTCAAGGTTAATAATATCCCTCAAAAGGAAACGATTTAATTCGGTCTTGTTATGGAGAAATGTATAATTGAAGTTTTAGGGATTTATGGAAGTTTTGATTCGATTGACCTAGATAGGCTTAGATTTTGGATTTTTGCTAGTTAGGAAAGTTGTAGAGCATGATGAGAGGATTATGCTTTTAAAATTTCATAGGATTTAGAGGTCGCCGGAATCGGTCTCCGGCCGTAGTTGCAGGCGGAGCCGGCGCCGGCCCGCGCTGTTTTGGAGTTTTGGATGGTTTTAAAGTGGTAATAATTAGATGAGTTTATGAAGTGAATTGTGGAATTTTGGATGAGATTTGGATAGGTTTGGGAATTTCCAAAGTTTGGTATTTTGCGGTTAAATAATGTAAAATCCGGCCGTAGGATTTAAGTCAATTTCTGAAAAAGGTGTTTGTATTACGGTTGCTAAGTATGATATTAAAGTTTGGGTCGTTTCGATTTAAGAATATCGAAGTTAGGCAATGATGAGCGTGTTATGGCTCTCGGTTAATTTTGCCTATTTTGAATAAATATTGGATTTTAGTTGGGAAATTAATATATATTTGAAACAGGACGTGAGGAGACTCAAATTGAAGAGACCTGGATCGACGTCAGGCTTAGGCCTAAAGTTGTAAGTGGACCTTTGTTTTTTATTGAAAAGCATGCGATGAATGATTTTATTGATCATTTATTTCTTCTGATGAGACTTATTAATTTCTCGTCTATTGATAATTTTTCTCCTTTGGAGAGATCCCGAAAATGAGATTTTCAGTGGATATATATATTTTGGATATTATAGTATAGTATGTATATAAATGCTAGCTAGGCATACGTGCTTGGTCCGTCATAATGAGGTAAAATACCATTATGGCGTGGCGTGAGTGTTAGACACAAGCGTCATAGCCCTATATGAAAACTACTTTCTTTTTCGGTTTATTTAGGTTTTCATATAGGGA
>WPAB01000131.1:0-40021 GCA_010134655.1 Fragaria nilgerrensis
GTCGAGATTTTTTGGACCTCGTACTTTGTTCTTCAGGAACTGTGGCACTTTTCAGATTATAACCTTGTGGAGTTTCCATCAGCCTTAACCAATTTGGACTCTTCAAAATAGGTAGCTGCTGTTTCCCTGGAGTTCCAGATGTTAATATGAAATGTTTAAAACATTAAAAGCAGTATATCTTCTCATGATAATTCTTGTAGTTTTCGGAAAAAAATCAAAATTTTCTTGGGCCAGTTTTTCAAATTTGCAGATCCTACTTTACAGCAGTCACAATAAGTCAATAAATAGTGTATTCTATAGTATATAGATCTCACCTATTAATACATGGTGCCTCCAAGTGGTTTTTTAATCTTAAAACGTATTGGTACAGCAAAGATATTAAGTTAAGAGGTTGCCTGCTTGAATATATGTGCCTACTGCTACTCGCAGAAAACAGCTATAGCTGAACAATCCCTGAATCTTCATTAGTAGTGGGAACCATTAGTTTCAATCTGTTATGATTTCTCAATTCAAGCCGGATATCCAATCACTATCTAGTGTGCTCTCGAAGATAGAAGTAAGGTCTTAAGCACAAACCATTTTTTGCTGTAGTAAAACGTATATACACATACTGCGACATTCCACATAAACTGAGGCTTATATCCAGCCTATTTTCTAAACACTACAGATCTTCTACTTTTTTCTCATTTTATGAGGCTCCTGACAAAACAGAGATTCTATATGCATGAGTAAACAATGGGATCTATACATTTTTGAAATCCAGAAGACTAAGAATCAAAAATGTTGCAAGCTTATGATTTGGGTACCTGAAAAGGGAAAGCTCAATAATCTACTGTACCTAAAGATGAGCTTCATTTGATACATCTCCGAGCTTCCTCACGCGCCGGGATCGAATAAGAAAGTCCACTGAGTAGAGATATTTGTTCTTGAGTCACCCGTATTTTATTCTCCCTCTCCGAGACATCAACTGAAGATACTGCAAGCGTCTCAACAAATGAAATCCATCTCTCGGTTCACAAATAGATAAACCCACCTGGAAGTGAAAATTGTTTGGAGTCAAGGTCTTTAGATCTCATCTGATCAAATAGACTATAGCTTCTGATACATCCCCGCATAATCCATAAGCCTTCTATGATTTCAAAGTCCCGTGGCATTGAACCCTTGACTGAATGTTATCGAAAATGACTTTGCATGATCAATTGCTGCACAGCGCCCCTACCTTTTCAAACAGTTCGCAGAACAAGGCAGTCAACATTCTTTTTCAAAAACTTGGGGCCATGGATTTCCTTCCAAGCTTCAAATTCTCTTCTCCCGCAAATAGCCACATCCTGGACATTGCAACAGAATCTGGTCTGTGCTGTTGACAAAAGCATTGACCTTATGACAACCAAGTGCCCCTCTATACACCCATTTTCCGACAAGGGAAATCTATCATGGCTGCCACGAATACATTTCTCTGCTCCATTCCAGCAACTAATCTTATAGAGTATCAAGACGCACCGGGAGTACAATCACCAGTAAAGAAGAAACAATAGATACATTGGGCAAGAACATTCTTCACAGCATAAGCATGGAAACTCCTTCCTTCCGTTCAAAATCCTTACCTCTGCACAAACTGGAAGGGCAGTGGCAACCGTGACCCACATCCGGCTTAACCCTTCCTGCTGCTCCAAATGCCGCCTCAATGCCTGCTCCATCCTCCATTTGCAGCGGAACCTGACTCAAAGCAGTCCACCATTGCGCTTCCTCTCTCCACGAACTATAAACACCCACCCTCTTCCCATCTCATGTCAACCCAGCAACTGACATACATATCTATCAAAAAAACATGACTTGAAGATGCAGTATGAAGGATCAATATACAACAACAAGCACTTGTACTGGATCAAGATGCCAAAACATTTTTTTTTATAACTTCTTATCTAAAGAAAACAATATTCCTCTCAATTCTCTCAGTTATGAACTTATGAAATGCTTTCTTCTGTGTGTTTGTAGTGTTGGCTAAAAAAAACAAAAGGATACCATGGATCCTGATCGACCAGACTCGGGGGATCTAGTTATGTGGACTTCGGACATAATTTTGGAGAGAAGGCGAGGTAACTCATGTTCCTGGCTTGTATCCTTTCCTTGATTTTTTAAAGTTTTAAGCTATCTGCACACAAGTCACTGGCAGCTATGAAAAGGTTGTATGTTTGCCAAAATCTTTGATTCAAATGTGATACTGTTTATGTCATGAACATGTGCCCCAGTTTCCTAGTTGCGATGAACTTTCTTCTTTATCAAAAGAGTTACATGATACAAGTTGAAATGTATCACTGCAATTTATCTGTTTGCCGTAGAAGTCATATGGTAAGATGGTGTAGTTCCCTGCATATTCTTAAACATGATTAAGATTAACAAAAGTGAATGTATATGAATGATTTTTAACAGTGATACATTGGAATTGTAGCGAGCCTATAGTTTAATGTAGTACAGTATGAGTCTATGAGAGCAGAGTCTCCTGGAACCCTTCTCTCATCAATTTGAGACTTGGCTTGTGCACTTAAGTGACTTCATTTTTTGTATATTTTTGGAGAGGTTCATGGATAGTAACGGATAGTAACTTGTTTTTTCCTTATACCTTTACTTGTCTGTTCATATATTCGCTGCTTGTTTCTACTACATGCAGGAGGGTATTGTTGGCTTGAAAACAGAATATGGGATTCTTCATATGAAGGTAAATGATTTTTTATTTTTTATTAACAGCATTGGCTGAAACCCTCAGTTGAGTTCTATTACAAAAAAAATGATCACGTCGTGTCATATAAAACTGTGTCATACACAAGGAGAATCTTAAAATTAGTGGGGAGATTTTGAGTTTGACGTCTTTGCAACTCCTCTCTTAAAGTCATGACCTTGTCTGACGGCTGGACGTTCACCGGAATACCATCCATGCCCATCCTAGTTATGTTTACTTGAAAACTAGATGGTACCACCATGATAGTATCACCATGAGCTGACGACAAAAAGAATAACCATTTGTTGGGAGAAGCCATCCTCTCACATATTTTCTGTGTCGCTAACTTCTCCCTAATACTTTTCAATTAAGGTATGCATGGGTCAACAACAGAGGTGATCATATTTTGCACCACTTTGAGCTTTATCATATCTGTGGATTAGGAATCTCTATCACATGAACCCGCCCTAAATTCACAGGCCACCTAGCATTACAGAATCACAAAATAAAATTCAGTTATTTCAGATTTGAATTGAATGACCACAAACACCAAAAAGCAATGAGGAACTGCTAGCTCACTATTAGAACGGCCTGATCTCCCAAATGTCATGAGCTCATTTTTTGTTATAAGCATGATAGCTAGTTTTGCATCGCATCTTATTTCGCAACCACAGCGCAATCGATTAAGATATGCTTTGAAATCATGCATTTATCACCTTAATAGCGTAACAATTATAAACGTGACTTAACACAAAGAGGTAAAACTGTACTTTTTACGTATGTTGAATACAAAATACAAAATTCTGCTAACATATATATATGAATGTGATGCAATATTAGTATCATCAATCTGTGAAATCATTCAACTTCAATTACAGCACACAGGTTTGAAACACGAACACATATTGGCAAAGCAAAGATATCCCTAAAAATTGATAAAAAGAGAGCGTAGGTTCTACCATTTTTTTACCGTAGAAAGGCTTTTTGCCAAGGGTCATCTGTGATGTCATGCTTGTCCACCGGACACCAGAGATGGAATCGATCAATACAACCATTGTTGATCGGTGGAAGAAGAGTTCAGAAGAAGCTTAGACGTCTAGCAGGGTAGGTTGGAGTTTCGGTACTCTTAAATGAGCCAGGGTTAGTATGTTCTAGGGTTTGTACAATTGTACGTAGAAGTCCAGTTTTGGTAGGTTGCATGATGATAGGGTTCAAATGAAATTTATCCTTTTTTTTTTTTTTAGAACATTTTTATTTAGATCCTGAAGATCAGCAATCATACATTAAGAGATTGCTGGTCAGTTTGTATCCTACAGATTCATCAGTTACAATCTATGATCGTGCATATCATCAATTACAAATTAAGCATTTGAATATACAGCAGAAATCTAGGACGAATTATGGCTTATCACAAACCTCACCACCGTTTGATGAAATGCCGCAGAAAGGAAGATTGTTTCTGAGCTAGCTAGCTACTATAGCAACACCAATACCATGTCAGTATCCAATCTCTTCAGTTGTTTCATTCACTTTGATCAAGACTCATACTGACTTGCATGACTACATAATGCACTACGTACATGGACTTTTCTTGCTGTTGATATAGCTCATGGAACACGAAAATGGCACACTAATTAAACTGAGCCACAGTTGGTGACAACAACTTGAACCATGTCATTTACCCAAAGTCTCGAATAGGAAATTGAACCGTTAAAAAATGTAAACGTATTTGGATCAATGAGCATAGAAAGGTTGTCTGTTAGATTTTCTGGTCTTGTGTCTAATTAATTCCGTGCTCTGATCTGAAAAGTGTTTGCATTTGATCTGCATTTGATGATGTACAAACAATTCAGTAGAGAGGGATGCCTTGTAGTAGCAAACTAGCAATATTGTTCTCTCCATGTCTTCGCTTTCATTTCCTGCATTTCTTGTATTTGGTAGTACTGCTCCACTTATTTAATCTGTATTCTGTTGTGCTTACTATTTGTGATTTTCTTTATTTCTTCCATTCTTTCCTTCGATCTCTTTGTTATTGCTTCATCTGTGAGTCTGTTCAACCCGCCACTACAAGAGTGGAACAAAGAAAGAAGTGATTAATTGCTCTTTTCAGTTGATCATTTTCCTTCTCAATACTTGTCTTTGGAAAATTCAGACTTTCTTTCTGATGCTGCGATCACATAAAAAGATATGTCAAACAACGACAAGCGTGGCCTGTGGATCATCCTTGTACCGATACTGTCCCAACTTAACCACCTTTAAGGTGTTGGGTTTTAATCACAAAAGGCCTCACGTGAAACTGATTAACAAACTGAAACTGAACCCGGGTTCTATGACAACCGAAAGAACCTCAAACTTCTCATGACAACTGAAAGAACTCCAAACTCGAAAGAACCAAACCAGGGCCATGACCTCTGAAAGAACCAACCCGGGCTTGTGGAGACATAACTGGAGAGGGACCCGTTCTGATACCATGTCAAACAGCGACAAACGTGGCCCATGGATCATTTGTGTACTCATACTGTCCCAACTTAACCACCTTTAAGATGTTGGGTTTTAATCACAAAAAGCCTCGATACAATTAGAAATGATCCACATACTTATGAATTATATTTTATTTATCATTTTTCTAACGTGGGATCTTTCCTCTCCAACGAGATAAACTTGCCAATGCATGGTAAACATGTAGAAAAAACAGTTGTGCCCATTAATTCGGCCAATATTGAGTTTCAGGCATACATTTACGACTAAAGATATTAAAGCCTATTGCTTCATTCATCATTACATTGTCAATCTGTTTATTCATCCAGAAGAGAAAAGAAAGAAATAAACAGTGGTGCTTCCTTCCATAATGTTGATACATAAGCACTAGCTAACAAGCTAGATCCTCCAATGAATAATCAATATGAACTTAGGCTCAAAGTAGTCCCTCGGTGATATGGTCGAAAGGCTCATAAGTTTGCAGATTGTATGCGAGCACCCTAAGTTTGAGGGGCAGATTGAGGAGTGACTCTTATGCGAGCACCCTAGCATAATCCATACAACTGAATCGGCATGTCATCGTCCGTCAACACATGTCCCCTAAGGAGAACCTTAAAATACATTGGGAGATTTTGAGTTTGTCGTCTTTGCAACTCCTCTCTAAAAGTCATCACCTTGTCCGATGGCTGGACGTTACGTTCACCGAAATAGCATCCATCCCTATCCCAGTTATGTTCACTTGGAAACACAAAATAAAAAAGTAAGCTATTGCAGTAACAAGAGCAAAACCATACAATGAACTGAAACAAAAAGAGAGATCTCGTGTAAGTTACCTTGGGCATGAATGAAAGTAGCATAGGTTTTACCGTAGAAAGACTTTTTGCCAGGGTCTGGGACGTTGTGCTTGTTCACGGCACACCAGAGGTTAAATCTATTTATATAACCATTGTTGATCGATCGGTGGAAGAAAACAACTAAAAGTAAATTAGCCAGAGAGGGGGTTTCGATACTCTTAATAGAGCCTAGGGTTAGTATGTTCTAGGTTTGTAAAAGTTCATTTTTGGTAATTATGCTCTTTTTTTCAGAATGTTTGAAAATTTAAATTGGAGAAATTAAGGGAAAGGTGATAAATTGATAATAGTGTTAATCGGCCGATAAATAAAGGAAGAAATCAAGCAGAAGATTATGTTAGGATTATTTCAGCCCATTTCGAGCCTTCCCGCGCAGTTTACTCCTAAACAAGAATACTAGGCTGATCAAACTGAAAGACAATTTTGGTAAGAATTGCTTGCTTACAGTCCATTGATACAGTAGAAATGAGAATCAATTTAGATCCTGCAGATCAGCAATAATCACATTAAGAGATTGCTGGTCAGTTTCTATCCTATTGATTTGCATCAGTTACAATCTATAATTCTGCATATCATCAGTTACAAAGCATTTAATTATACAGCAGAAATCTAGCTAGGACAGAATTATGGAAAGCTCTCAAATTACGGGGAAGCGTCAAGCCTCCAAATTACAGTGCTCGATGAAATGCCGCAAAAAGAAAGATTGTTCTTGAGCTACTACAGCAACAGCAATAACATGTCAGTATCCAATCTCTTCAGTTGTTTGATTCACTTTGATCAAGACTCATATTAACTTGCATATGAACCATACAACCTTTGACAAATATCGTCGGTCTGTGGTTGATTCCAATAACTATATGCACTACATGGACTTTTCTCTAGCTGCTTTGTTTTCCTTCTGCTGCTTACTTTGAAGTTTAATTTCTTTCTTTGTTTCATCTCTTTGGCACCGATACTGCCAATTCTTCTTGCTGTTGATATAGCACATGGAACACGAAAATGACACACTAATTAAATTGAGCAACAGTTAGTGGCAACAACTTGAACCATGTCATATGCCCAAAGTCCCAAAGTCTCGAATAGAAAATGGAACCGTTAAAAAATGTAAATGAATTTGGATCAATGAGCATGGAAAATGGTTGTCTGTTAGATTTTCTGGTGTTGTGTCTAATTAATTCCGTGCTCTGATCTGAAAAACTTTGCATTTCGATCTGCATTTGATGATGTACAAACAATTCAGTAGAGATCGAGGTACGCCTTGTAGTAGCAAACTAGCAATTCCATTGTTCTCGCCATGTCCTTGCTTTCATTTCTTTCCTTGTATTTAGTTGTACTGCTTCACTTATTCAATCTGTAATTCGTACCGGATCAACTACGTACAAAGCGCACTCTAAAGGAGTCGTAGTGGCTCCCAGAAAATGAAGTCTGCTAAGCTTGAGAAGGTTGAAGAAAGAGTGCGGTATGTTCAACAACATTTTTTTTTTTAGTGGAGCATTATTTGGAAAGACCTTCGGATACTAATAGCTTTATCAAAATCATACAACACTCTGAAATTGCTTGAACAGAAACAAAATTGGTAGCGGCTAAATACTTTTTACTATAAACTAACTTCTTATTTAACAGAAAATAATATTCTTCTGATCTTCTCAATTCAACTCTCTCAAGTAAAAGTCAACTGTTCTATAGAAATTTTAAGAATTCCATAGATCAGATCATAAACAATATGTAAATGTATTAAAATCAAATTTCAGTTACTTTACAATTTGGCGGATGGAGCTACTGGCAGCAAAACTAAGAGACACTATTAGAGGAGCCTATAAGTTTCTCAACTGCGCTTAGCTCATAACCTCTACGACGACCTGCGGTACCTGTTTCAAGAGTCCCTCTTGTTCACATGCTTGCTTCAGCAGTTCTCTTTGATCCAAGTACTCATCTAACTCAGCTCTCCTTCCCTTCTCATTCGCCCAATCGACACAGTTCTGCAACCTCACCAACTCTCTCCTAATCCAATGCTTTGTTATATCTTCATGCAGCTCTCTTTCCTTGTGTTCAAACTCAAAAACTGTAGGCCTTCTTAGCAAGTGACAGTTTGCAACCTCTTTCCGCAAATCCTCGCATTCCTCCTCGGTGAAGTTGCAATCTGAAAGCTGAGAAACAGGAATGTCTCTTGGCACATAATTGGATAACACTTGCAAGAAAACTTCACTGTTTGAGCCCTTCCTAATTATGCCTTGAACTTCTACAAGTTAGTGAAAATTTGTCTTAGAATAGTCTCTAGGATCAGTCTTGATCCTCACAAAACTTCCAACCACTTTTCTTTCCCAACAATCAGGCTGCTCCTTCATTAACTCCTCCACCAGGCTCTTTTTCAAGTAGACAAGCTTGATGTTGTCAGCAACTAAAGATGCAAAATAACTTTGTTTCCAATTATTGCTAGGAAGACCGATATGCGCTTCTGATGAGCTCATTCTTTCCTCATTTTCCGATGTGATTTCTTCCAAATCATCACCACTTTCGCTATCATATTCCGATGAGCTTTCTTGATCTTCAAGCAGAACAAGATCCAAACAGCTCTTGCAAATGCCTCTTTTATTTCCTATAACCATTGCAAACTCAGAAGCACTACTTACACGGCAATTTCCACACAACACTTTCGCACAGCAGAAGCAAGAAAGCTTTACTGGGGTTCTTGTACCGCACACCGAACAAGATTGCCTACTTCGGTTCATCAATGCTTTCCGTCCTCAGTGAAGGGTCTCTTCTTCCCAACACATCCGGGATGCTTAACTTTTAGGTGGCTCTGGTAATCAAACATAGCTATATGTTTCTTGAAGAAAAAAGGGTGATATGAGAAAAATGATACTAGGGTTTGGGGATGGCAAGATTACTTTGGTTACACAGATGAGAGGAGTGAGTTTTTCTCTTGATGAGTAGTAGTGAAATGTCATGGAGATGTGGAGCCTCTATTTATAAGTTTATAACCAAATGAATGCATGTGTCATCCAAGTGAGAATTGGATTCCTTTCCGGGAAAGGATTGGAATCCAAAGTTTCTAATCTTTTCCTTGCCTAGAAAGAAAAGGAAATCAGAACGAGGCAAAGTTGCTAAATATCTGATGTAACCTAGATTAATGAGGAAAACCATTAGAAAGTAAAAACAAGAAAATAAGAAAATTCGATCAGGATCTAAATCGACGGCCACCTTTATTCCACGTGTGGAACAGACAATTCACCACGTATTTGCTGTACATTTCACCTTATATGCCGCTCCATTTTTTTACCGAGTCAAAACTACCCTCAACCCAACTGGATAAACAAAACTCAAACGATGCGGTCATTCAGTAAATACAGAACTCATGTAAGGGTTTTTCCGTCATCGTAGACTCGTAGTAATTCTCTCTCTTCCCTCCTCGCTGCTTTGTTTCAAAAAGACGGTCAAATAATTTCTTGACTGAACCTCTCAGACGATGAATAATTACGAAAAGAGGCTCAGAGCCGCGGCGGAGATCATACTCGCCGACAACGCACGCGCCGGAGAAGCGCGTGTCAGCGCCGAAGAGCTCGGCGTGACGGCGACGCTGAAGCCGCACCAAGTCGAAGGCGTCTCCTGGCTCATACGGCGGTACAATCTCGGCGTCAACGTCATTCTCGGTAAGGGCTTTTCCGTAATTTCTCAACTCTCCGGCGTGTTTGATTCCCGGGAAAGCTCAATAATGAGTTCAATTTTGTTTTGCAGGAGATGAGGTATTACTGCTCTCACTCTATCCAAGTCTTCTTCTCTACGGTGATTTCGTTTTTATTTATTTATTTATTTTTTATATTATAGAATTATAGAATGTGATTAAAAGCTTAATGGAATGTGATTGTGTGAAATTTAGTTATGATTTTCTGCTAATTGAAGTAATTAAATAAGTTTTTGTGTTAGATTTTGTTGTGATTGCATGTTAATTTAGCTATAGAATCGATAATGTCAGTAAAGCACAATGTTTTCGATTCCTGATGAGAATTTTTGAGAGGAGATTCTAAAGTAGTGAAATGATATTCGTGAGGATTTTCGATTTTTTGTCACAAGTTGGTTTAAGTATGAATGGTAGTTGTTAGAGTTTTAGGTTGATCACATGAATTTAGAGGAAGGTTCCTACTAGCTTAGTTGGTTAAGTTCTTTGGCGAAGTCTGCCTTCACACCCTGGTTTGGAAGTATGGGATGTATATCTTTTTGTCTAGGCCGTAAGCACAAAGGTTTAGTGAGGATGCTGATATAGATTATTGAGGCTTGTGAAATTGACTTTGTGTTAAATGCAACTTGTTGCAGCAGATTCAGCAGGAGTGAAGTTTTCTCGGTTTTGTTCAGTATAGTTAATTTCCGGTGGATTTTTGGCAGATGGGACTAGGCAAGACTCTGCAAGCTGTCGCTTTGTTGAGCTATTTGATGGTTCAAAAGATGTCAAGTGGACCATTCTGTGAGTTTATTTTTTTTTGGTGTGAAAATCTTGAGTTAAAGATTTGATTATTGGTGTGCTTCATACATATCTTGTCTCTTTATTATTACTGATTTGTCCACAGTGGTGTTGTGTCCTCTAAGCGTGACTGATGGTTGGGTCTCGGAAATGGAAAACTTTGCTCCAAAATTAAAAGTTGTACGGTATGTTGGTGAGAAAGAATATAGGCGCAGCTTACGAAGGACAATATATGAGCACGTGAAAGAACATTCCTCAGTATCTGATGTAAGAGTGCTATTTGAGAAATGGGTGTGGTAATTCCACCATTAATGTCGGACACTATAGCTTATCACTGTTAGCTTGTTAATCAGTTATTCTATAGCTCATTACACTATACTGACTATAGTCAACATGTTTTGTGTTGATGTGTCTGCAGTTAATGTCGTTACCTTTCGATGTCCTGTTGACGACGTATGACATCGCTTTGACCGATCAGGATTTTCTTTCTCAAATACCATGGAACTATGCAGTAATTGATGAAGCACAAAGGCTCAAAAACCCTTCCAGTGTATGTCTAAAATGTCATGTATTCTCTGTTACACTTGTTAATGAACAAATATGCAATACGGAACTCTTTTCCTTTTTATGAGCTGATAACATGTCGTACAGTATTTAATGTGAAACTTGGAAATAGTCGTACAGTAGATAGCAGTTTAAGTATTCAGGATATGACATTTTTAATCACTGGTTTCTACACTTTTCATGGCAAAAACATGCTTTTCAGCTTTGTATTTTGTGTTGTCAAATGTCTGCACAAAACAAGACATTGTTAATTTTCTCCCAATACTTGGTGACTTTTAGCATGTGTATCATGTCATGTGTGAGCATGAGAAAATTTGAGTAAAGATATTTACTTATCTTTTGTGTCTCTTTCTGTACATAATTTTCCTGGCAAACAAATAAATATGCTTCAACCTTAATAGGTTCTGTACAATGTCCTAAGAGAGCGGTATCTTATTCCAAGAAGGTTACTGATGACTGGCACACCTATTCAAAACAATCTCACTGAACTTTGGGCTCTGATGTATTTTTGTATGCCCTCAGTCTTTCTGAAATTGGACGAGTTCCTTGTTACATTCAAGGAAGCTGGAGATCCTTCGTCAGGTTATCTTCTCACTTGGTTTTAGGTTCTGTGCATTTCTTTTCTATAATCTGATGTAGAAAGTTTTGTTTGTCAAAAGAAATTTACTTAATATCTAGCTGCCGGTAAGATAATGCTTACCCTAATGCATGGGAGGTGTAATTTTTTTTTTCTTTATTCAAAAATGTATTGGAAAAGTTACTTTTGTTACTATTGAACAGGTTATAATACACCTGAAGTTATAGAACAACTCAAAAGCTTAAAAGGCATATTGGGGGCTTTCATGCTACGCCGCACAAATCTAAGCTTATTGAGAATGGAGATCTATTCCTGCCACCCCTTACTGAGATAACAGTGTATTTTCTATGTCCCTTTTCGTAGAAGTACTCTTAGAACATGTGAAGCCTGTTTATACCATATGATGATAAGATGAATTATCTTGATAGGCTGGCACCACTGGTCAGCTTGCAAAAGAAGGTTTACATGTCAATATTGAGGAAGGAGCTCCCGAAGCTACTTGCACTGTCTTCTGGAGGTTCAAATCATCAATCCTTACAGAATATTGTATGCTAGTTTCTTTATCTCTAATCTTAAGTATCTCTCTTTTACTTTCCTACATGCGATATTTACCATTAGTACCATGAACTAGTTTCTTCCATATGTTCTACAAAGTCACAAATTCGACATCAGTATACTTCTTAAATTTTTCTCGGATGATTGCAGTAGTAGTGCTTTAGCTGTAGGAAGATGCATTTAAAAGGTCCTGTTGGCTGATAGCTGTTAATAAATAGTTTCTTGTGTTGACATGCAGAGGTTTTTTTGCAGAGTTTGTAGCATATATTCTTAGTATTATAAAGACGCTAGGATGCCTTGAAATATCAAATATCATGATTTGATGCTCCTGTCGTGACCAAACTGCTAGTTGTGCAATTATAACATTGGAGAAGGATCATCTAGTTTGATAAACTGTTGCTTTCCCGCAGCAGAAACTCTGATCTAATAGATGCAGAAGCAGAATTGTCCCAAAATATTGTAAAAAGAAAAAAGGCCAAGAAAAACAATAAACAAACCCGACCTAGAATAGTGATTCAGTTGACGCTATCTTGGTGACATGTTACTTTTAGTTCTTTAGTCTTACTCTAAGTTCTTGCTTCAAAGATTTAAGTATTCTTTCAGTAATTCATTGATTACTTACAAAGCACCTGGTATTGTGATATTTGGTTACTGATTTTAACTATCTGATACACTTTACCTTTATCTTTTCCTGACATACAGGTGATACAGTTACGAAAAGCTTGTAGCCATCCTTATCTCTTCCCTGGTATTGAGCCAGAACCATATGAAGAGGGTGAACACCTGATTCAGGTATCCCTAAATTGTATATCATTTTGGTAGAAGATAGTAACCTATTTTTACTAAGTTATATAGTATCCAAAAGTTCAATCTCCAAAGGCCCCAGTTAGTGCAGAATGGGGTTTTCTGATAAGGCAAAAGAAAACCCAAGTGGGTTGAAAGATTTAAAATTTCCATTTTTGGGCATCCAAGTGCTGTGTGGCATGCATTATTTTTTCAAGGGTGCATACAGCAATCATGGGAGTGGAGTTTTATGCTCATTTCCAAATCAGTGGGGGTTACTAGGAATTGTCAGACCCATGGTTTGCTCCCATCTAGTACGTGATTTGAACACCTCAGTGTACAGCTAGTATCCTGTCTCCTAAATATTTAAGGATTTTCCAGGAGGCTCAATTATTGAGACTTGGGGTCCCACTAAGTGGGGTTCGGGATCCCTGGGTATCCAAAAGGGGGAAAGAAAAAGGGGAAGGAAGGAGATCTCTAAGCCTCTAACCAGTAACCTATGAACCAAATAGATCCAAGATGTAAGGAAGTGATATAGATTAACAGAGGAAACTGTATTTTCTTTGACTCTCAAACTTGTTTTAAGTACCTTTAATCTGCCTGCTCCTCTGTTCTTAAACTTCTGTCCAACCTATGTCTGTTCATTTCTTATGATCTGATCAGGCTAGTGGTAAACTTATGATTTTGGATCGACTACTTCAAAAGCTGCATGAGCGGGGACACCGTGTCCTTCTCTTTGCTCAGATGACGCATACACTCGATGTTCTACAGGTTTGTTCATGGTGTTGTGTTCTTTGTGTCTTTGAAATTAAGTAATATAGTACTCCACATCCAAAAAACTTCTACTCTCATATGCAATGCAGGACTTCCTTGAGTTGCGAAAATATTCATATGAACGCCTTGATGGATCAATTCGGGCTGAGGAGCGGTTTGCTGCTATAAGAAGTTTCAGCAGGCAATCGGCAAAACAAAGCTTGAAGTCTCAAGCTGATCAAAATGATGCTTTTGTCTTTATGATCTCCACTAGAGCTGGGGGAGTTGGCTTGAATCTTGTTGCCGCTGATACTGTGAGTTTTGGCAAACCCTCATATGACTAAAATTTGAGACCATTGTCTTTCTAAATGGTAGTTGGGGTCTAGGACTTCCTACAACAAAGTGGAAAGAAATATCACTAGGTTTTAACAAGTCTATTGTGAATTCAGATCTTTACTAATTAGAATGCAAGATGCCAACAACAGAAGTTTTTTTTTTCTCTTTTTCTTTCTTTCTCTATGTATGACAGATAATAGAGTGTGATCCCTGATTAAGGAGGTCGAAACTCAAATTATATCATTGTTTCGATAAAAAAAAAATTATATCATTTCTGAAGAAATGTTCCTTCAAATTCTTTTATAGTACATCCTACTTTGTTATATTGTGATCATATAGTACCTTTTTGTGTGACAATGTATATGTCTATGACATGTGGTAGGTTATATTCTACGAGCAAGATTGGAATCCCCAGGTTGATAAGCAAGCTCTGCAGAGGGCACACAGGATTGGTCAATTGAATTCTGTGCTGGCGATAAACCTTGTTACAGGACGTACAGTGGAGGAGGTGTGGTCTCATACATCCTTACTTAATCTTTTTGTTTAAGGAGTGCTTTATACATTGGCCATTATAACTGACCGTTATTCATATTTCTTTAATCTGTTCCACATAGGTTATCATGCGGAGAGCAGAGAGGAAGTTGCAGCTTAGCCATAATGTTATTGGGAATGATGTTATGGACGAGGATGGTAAAGAAAAAGTAGGAGTCGAACCTAGTGACCTGCGATCTATCATATTTGGGTTACATCTCTTTGATCCTGCTGAAATCAACAATGGTGAATGTGAGATATCAGAATTGAATGCTTTGGCAGAGAAGGCGATTTCAGTGCGCCATAAAGAAACAGCAACCAAAGATGAGAGGAAATTTGAGGTCAGTCAAACAGATGTATTGAGTGGAAGAGATCTGGTTGTTGGAGAAAGTTCCACTTCTCTCGATTTAAATACTGGTTTCGATGAAGCTTCATATCTCTCCTGGGTTGAGAAATTCAAGGAGGTACCACAAGCAACTAGCAATGAAAATACAGATATGGGAAGCAGAAAAAACTTACTCGAGGAAAGGCATCTAAAACTTGAGGCTGCAAAAAAGAGAGCGGAGGAAAAGAAGTTAGCCAGGTGGGTAGACCTTGGCTACCAATCATTGTCCATTGAGGACCCCATCACTCCTGTAGATAGGGACGTCATGTCCGACTCAGGATCTGTCCATTTTGTGTATGGTGATTGTACACAACCATCAAAAGTTTCTCCCTCTGAGCCTACCATTATTTTCAGGTAAACAAATTCTTTAAATGCCTCATCACAGGTGTTCTCATTACTATTTGTAGGATGTCTGTCGTTGACTTTTGAGTGTTGGATCCCATTGTCTGAAGAGTATGGGATGTGAGTTCAGTTATCTAGTTGTCTATATGTATATATGTATATGTATATTTTTCCTGTATGGATATAATAACTTCAGGTTCTCGAGATCCAAATTAGGATCTCTAAGATCAAAGAAAACTTCTCCAATTTGGAACTCTGTCCGGATATATACCATTCTACATTAGTAAATAGAATCAAGGAATACACATGGTCTTTTTGATATTTTCCTTAGTGCATTCAGTTACTCGTAGAGTGATATGTTTTTTTTATTCTAATCTGCCATGGTTAGCTAGAGCATATCCACCACACAATTGATAATGAGCACAAATTAATGTTATTATTGAATGGAGAGAGAATTTGTGCTAGACAACTCATGGTGTACCACACTTATGACTTGTGAGCATGCAGTAATTTACGATCCCAGGGCAGTATTAAATTATTAATCATTTTGTTTGTTATGTACTATGATCAAACTCTTTTATGTTTTGAAACGGCTCCACCTTTGTGGGCTGTTAATGTTTCTTTTACCCTCTGACACGATTCGTATGTCTGTTTTACAGCTGTGTTGATGATTCTGGACAGTGGGGTCGTGGAGGAATGTTTCATGCACTGGAGAAGCTATCTACAAGTGTCCCTGATGCATATCAACGAGCTTCTGAATTTGATGACCTGCATCTTGGTGATCTTCACCTTATAAGAGTTACTGGTTAGTCTCTGTCTCCTGAAATTGTAACTCAATTATCCCCATTGATTGTAATAAAAAGTTCAATGGAAAGCTACTTGTAGTGATTATATTATTATATTAGTTGCATACACAAGTCCTTTGTATGCAAAGGTGTAACGAGAAAGTATCAGTAACTTGTAGCTGTAATAAGCACCACCCATAATTTGTTTTCCACGCATTTAATTTTTTCGGCTCACCTATTTGTTGCTATGTAGAGGATTCAGATGAACAGAAGAAGGACAGCAATTCCCCTCAATGGGTGGCTTTGGCTGTTGTTCAATCTTATAATCCCAGGCGTAAAGTACCCCGGAGCAAGATCTCTATTCCTGACTTGGAACGTTGCTTATCAAAGGCATCATTTTCAGCTGCTCAAAGTTCTGGTAAGGATTTAATCTTATTCAGTTCAAATTTGAATAGTACGTTTTAAATTTAAAATGGAAGTATTGTATCTTGGTCAATATTCAGTTTGTTAACTTGGAGTTTGGGATGTAAAGCTTGTCTTTATCTCATGCCTTTGTTTTTTGCTTGATTTTTAAAGCTTCAATCCACATGCCTCGTATTGGGTATCAAGATGCATCAGATCGTGCAGAATGGTATACTGTGGAACGTCTTCTACGAAAACATGCCTCTATTCATGGCATAAAGATTTATGTGTAAGTTCTCTTTCTCTACATTCCTCCATTCTGGGTGATGGATGAACAAAATAAATAAATTTCTTCTAATCTCTGCAGGTATTATTATAGACGGTCATCTTGATGCTTGATATGGTTTGTACGTGTCTTCCACCGTCGTGGCTGATATGATTAGATCGAGTCAGTGCTCCTTCGCCACCTTCTTCCCTTGTATATATGTGCACTCCATTGACTCTACCCTCCCCTTATGTGAAGATTGATCAAACTATAGAGCTAATATTTTGATCTCCGGAAAATTTTATTGTACATAAATGTACCGATATACATTCGGTAGGCTAGATTTGACATAGTTGTAGCATGTACACTAGCTTGATACATGTGTAAATCACCCAAGTATTAAATTAGTTTATATGATGGATATCCGTATGTAATGCAACTTAGCTTGAAGTTCTCATTAGACACTCAAACGTTGGATTTCTAAAAACTTGATTTGTGAAGTTTAAGTATGTTATCCAGCCAGTTCCCGAGGGTTTTAGCACTTAGTTACAATTACTATTTTCACAAACCGAGTTTAGAAGAAACGAGGCACTGTTTAAGAAAACCATGAAAGCTAAATATTGGCTATTGCGTACAATTCAAATGTGAGCAACAGCTTATTCGAACCCAAAATAAAGGCACGCCTAAGAAGAAAGGGAGTAAATCTGTAAATGTAACAAGCACTGGTAAAGAGAAATGATGCAACTTGAGAACCAAATGCACGTCTAAGAAGGGAGGCTGTAAAATTGAGCAGTAGCGAAGACAAGCAAGGGCGATGGAGAATCAAAGTCATGCCTGAGGATACAATGAGTAGCACTAGTAGAAACAAGAGGGGTGTCTTGCTTGCGCAGAAAATAAACACAGCTGCCCAGGTGGTAACAGCCAACGGTTACCCGAGCATGTTTCTAGCACTTGTGTGCTTGGCTACTAAAAGTTTGTTCTCCTCTGTGTTGCTCCAATAAGGCATGCTTGGCCTCAAGCACATCCTCACACCATGTCACTAGGGCACCATATTTACAAGGTATGCTCCTAATCTCATGCCGCTTAATGGGGACATGCACCACATATTGCTGTCGACGCCTCAGCCTCTTGTCGAAAAAAAGTTGTGCCATTGTTTCCTTGAATCCTTGCCTTCAGGGAAAGCAATAGTAACTATCATAAAACACCTTCTTCCAGTTGATTCAAATGGGACACAATAAAAGGGAGTGAAACGACAAAGGAGGAGAAGAACTACCATGTGCTAAATTGGTCAGATAATCCGCCACGAAATTTTTGATCATGTTTGTTCTATCTATGCAATGGTGTGACGAAAGTATCAGTAACTTGTAGCTGCAATAAGCACAACAGACTAGTTTTACACGCGTATAATTTTCTTGCACACCGATTTATTCCTATGCAGAGGATACAGATGAACAGAAATGGGTGGCTTTGGCTGTTGTACAATCTTATAATCCCAGGCGCAAAGTACCCCGGAGCAAGATTTCTATCTCTGACTTGGAACGTTGCTTATCAAAGGCATCGTTTTCAGCTGCTCAAAGTTCTGGTAAGGATTTAATCTTATTCAGTTCAAAGCTGAATAGTACATTTTAAATTTGAAATGGGATTCAGTTTGTTGACTAGGATATCAAGTAGTGGCTGGCTTGGTATACATCTCCCTTAGCCATTTGAAATACAGGCGAGTTTGGTCAGGATGCTTTTCTTTAATCACCTGAACTTCCTTGAAATTTCTCATCCATGCGTGCAAGCGAGGGAAGCTAGCGGCTTCCAGAACTTGTACACCAGCTGCTTCTTCCATGCCCTCAAACCAGAATGCTAGCCATCCTAAGGATAAGTCTGTCATTCCAATCTTGTCACCATCAAAGAACTTCTCCTCAGGGGAATGCTCTTCCAAGATCTTCAGACACTCCTGGGCTTCTTTCACTGCTTTTATTTGCTCTTCTCCAGCTCTTTGAAAGAATCCGTAAAGATTCGGCTTCTAAATTGTACCATAACCAATTAACCAGTCAGCTAAGGAATAACATTTTATATGGGAGAAGCTCTCTAGGATGAAAAGGCAGGTAGGATTAACTTGTCATCTCGAAATTTTGTCCAAAATCGAGCCATGGCCCTCGCATGAGGGTCTGTTGGAAGCAGAGGGTTCTGTGGCCATGTCTCTTCAATGTACTCAATAATACTGGACTCTGCAGTCAGCTTTCTGTTTACACCTAAATTAATATTTTACTACACAGTAATTGTTTAAGTAAATATTAGTTAAATTTATAGTCCACGTCACACCGACGAGCTCGAAATAATAGATTTATAAGTGATGGCCCGCCAGTAAGGTCATGCGAGCTAGACAAGTTTATATGAACAAAAACCCTACAACAACCAACTTGAAGTGTATCAAACAGTAGAGCAGGAACAGCTTATGGTGGTCGAGATTAGAGAATTATGCCAATTGCCGATACTCTGGTAGGGTCTCTTCGTCCCAAGCTCGCTAAAACATCGACTAAGAAATTCGCTTCTCTCCAAACAACATGAGTGCATTGAATAGAACTGAACTGGCTACCAGAGTATCTTAGACAAGAGTAGAGATTCACAATCCGAGTTTAGAAGAAAGGAAGCACGGTTATCTTCACAATTCGAGTTAAGAAGAAAGGAAGCAACTGTTCAGAGAAACGTGTCAAACTGGGAACATGGCAGAAATGACTTTGGTCTCCTTCAGTTGTGTCAACTGTCAAGTACTCAAAGTACATAAACATGTCGACTCTACTTGAACAGTTGGGGTTGAGAAGACTCAAAACTCATTGAAGTTCCAAAAGAGTTGATTCGCCGGAATCCAAAACCCAAATTCCCTCAATGGCCGCCAAACCCAATTCCCGGCGTCCACCCCTAACAGTCCTCCGGGAACAGTTCCTCAGACCCAACCGCAACTCCAAACCTCCTCTCAGCTACGCCTCTCCTCCCAAACCCACCTCCTCCTCCGCAAAATCCCAATGCAGCAAAACCGCCCAAGCCATGGCTTCCCTCATCAACTCCACCCCATGGTCACCTCACCTCCAGTCCTCCCTCTCCTCTCTCTCCCCCTCCATCTCCACCACCACCGTCTCCCAAACCCTCCGCCGCATCAAAACCCCCTCTCAGGCCATCAAGTTCTTCAACTGGGTTGAATCTCTCGGCTTCTCCCACGCCTCCCACTCCTACTTCACCATCCTCGAACTCCTCGGCCGCAACAGAAACCTCAACGCCGCTCGAAACTTCCTCTTCTCGATTGAGAAGAGGTCCAACGGCAAGGTCAAGCTCGAGGACAAGTTCTTCAACAGCTTGATCAGAAGCTACGGAGCAGCCGGGCTGTTTCAGGAGGCTGTGAATGTCTTCAAGACCATGAAGTCCATGGGGATTTCGGCCTCTGTATTTAGTTTCAATAGTTTGTTTTCGGTTTTGCTCAAGAGGGGTAGGACTAGTATGGTGAGGGATGTTTATGATGAGATGCTTGGGATGTATGGAGTTGAGCCGGATACGCATACGTTTAATATTTTGATCAGGGGGTTCTGTATGAGCTCCATGGTTGATGAGGGGTTTTGGTTTTTTAAGGAAATGGAGAGGTTTAAGTGTGAGCCGGATGTTGTTACGTATAATACTCTTGTTGATGGGTTGTGTAGAGATGGGAAGGTGGAGATTGCGAGGAATGTGGTCAAGGGGATGATGAGGAAGAGCAGTGAAGGGGAGTTGAATCAGTTGAATCCGAATGTTGTTACTTATACGACTTTGATTAGAGGGTACTGTGTGAGGCAAGAGGTTGATGAGGCTTTGGGGGTGTTGGAGGAGATGACTAGTCAGGGGATGAAGCCGAATGAGATTACTTATAATACTTTGTTTAAAGGACTTTGTGAAGCGCAGAGGCTGGATAAGATTAAGGAAATCTTGGAGGGGGCAATGAGAGGTGAAGGATTTACTCCTGAAACGTGTACGTTTAACACGCTGATGCATTCACATTGCATTGCAGGGAACTTGGAGGAAGCATTGAAGGTTTTCAGAATGATGTCAGAGTTAAAGGTCCCTCCAGATTCAGCTACATATAGTGTTTTGATACGCAGTTTGTGTGAGCGAAGAGATTATAGTAAAGCTGAGGAGTTGTTTGACGAGCTATCCAAGAAACAAATCTTGTTAAGTGATTGTGGCTGTACGCCTATAGTTGCGTCTTACAAGCCTATATTTGAGTACTTGTGTAGTAATGGGAGATCTAAGAAAGCAGATGAAGTGTTTAGGCAGCTACTGAAAAGAGGAACACAGGATCCTCCATCCTTCAAGACTTTGATCATGGGCCACTGTAGGGAAGGAACATATGAAGCTGGATACAAGCTCTTAGTCTTGATGCTTAGAAGGGATTGTGTGCCGGATGTCGAGATTTATGATTCCTTAATTGATGGTTTCTTGGAGAAGGGTAATCCCCTGCTTGCACAACAGACTCTTGAGAAGATGCTGAAGAGCTCTCATCTACCAAGAACGTCTACTTTCCATTCTGTACTGGCAGCTCTTCTAGAAAAGCATTGTGCCCGTGAATCTGCAAGCCTTTTTAGTTTAATGTTGGAGAAAAACTTTAGACCAAATATTGATCTCTCAACAGATCTTCTAAAGCTACTTTTCAGTGAGGGATTGCAAGAGAAAGCATTTAAGATTCTAGGATTGCTGCATGATGGTGGATACTCGATTAAATTGGAAGAACTGGTCAAGTTCCTTTGCCAGAGCAGAAAGCTATTAGAGGCATGTGAGTTACTACAATTCAGTCTGCGGAAGCAAGAAAATGTCAGTATTGATATTCTTAACCAAGTTATATTGGGGCTATGTGAAATCAATAAGCTTCGAGAAGCATTTGGCTTGTACTACGAACTGATGGAGAATGGTGACCATGGGCAGTTGCCATGCTTACATCATCTAAAATCTTCCCTAGAGGTTGCAGGTAGATCAGTTGAAGCTGACTTTGTCTCTAAAAGGATGCCGATACATCAGCTGGTGGATAAGTCTGGAAAGTCAAGACCTGAACTGTACGTTTGTAAGTCTCTTGTTTAATTATCACTCTTTGTGCAGGAGTCACATGCATTCTTCCCGGTTTCTACTTCCTGTGCGTTTTTTTGTGCATAAAAATTTAGTCCTTGCATCTTCATAGGAACCCTACAGAACTCTGTAGAATTACTTGAATTTGGTTTCTCTATCTAATCGGGAATATCTTGACTCTTTGAACCCCAGAGAAAACTAATTTAGGTTTATGAATTGTGCATGGAATGTATTATTTTGAACTTGTTCCTCTAATGAGACTCTTCAGGCAGAACTGTTAAATAACTTTCAAGAATCCCAAGTGGTAGTGGTGTTCTTAACATCAGTCTTGTGTGAGTAACTGCCAATGTTATTGTCTTTTCAAAGTATCAAAGTACATGTGGTGTTTGTGCCGGAATGTTATTTCAAACTTTCAAAGTATATGGAGCATGTAGGTCCTAGAACTATGCATTAAATGTTATGTTCTGAACTCAGTGCTCTATCAGGGTTCTTCCAGCATATCTTGGTTTTGGTGTTTGTGCATGTAATTTTATAATACACTGTAAAGCAGTTTTTAAGGATCTCAAGTGATTTGGTTGAGTGAAGGATCTCTGTGTTGATGTTTTTACATCATGAACTAATGTAGTTCATACGTCACTTTCATAGTATGAAGAAATGAACTAATCTTATTGATATATATATCAATAAATTTTATCCTTATTTATTGGTGTGCAGAAGGCTATACTGAACGGAGTGTTAATGTATTTCATCTCAACATAAGGAATAGCCTATCAGGGTTGTTATAGTCCTTTGAATTGGCTGAACAGCTCTTCACATCAAGCTATGTTCTTGGCTTGTTACAGCTTATCAAGGCCTTCTCAGTTGCCCAAAGATTCTGGTAATGTTTTTGGAACTACTGCCATTCCCATATTCATGAAACTTAGGAATTCCAGTATTAGATTGCTAAATCAAACACTGTTTATGAAACAGATAGTCATTTCCTTGTCATAAATAACATGGTTTGTAACTCTCACATCCTCTTAGGGCTTGTTTGCTTCCTGTAATTGAAATTTCAATAACCGTTCTTTCGTTTCTTTTCTGTTTTCTTGTTGGTCTCAAAATTGAGAGCGTTATTCATTTGTGAGAATTTAAATTCCTGAGAGTCTAATTCTTAATGTGTTAATCAGTATGTTAGGATTTGGATTCCAGGATACAAATTTTAGTTAAGTTTCGCCATATCGGTTGTACTGTTCATCACAGCTTGTGCTTTACTGCGGCGGGCAACATTGTCATTGCATTCTGATCAGCTTTGTAATGATGGATTAAATTAAGTCAGATCTTGTTTTGTTCGACTATCATTTGATTTACCCAAAAAGTAAAGCTTAAAACCATTAGGAAATAACCTCATATGCATTATCAATTCCTTGCTGAAAACTAGGATGTAACTTTTTATAAGAAACTCAGGATAGCATCTGAATTCAAGATCCTTTGTGCTCTCTCCCTCTGATAATTGTGTACAAATTATACCTACTTCAAAGTCCTCTCCTCCTAAAGTTTCACCTACACCAAGAACCCATAGAACCTGTGTATGAAAGCTCATTTTGCAACTTCTGCATTAACCTTGTCTTTCTTATTGCATTATCAAATTCTCTCTTTTTCACCATCACAACTCCATTCTGCAAATATGTACCCCATCCCCCCCACTTTATGTTGCCATAACTTTCTCTTTTTCTCTCTCAGATTTTGGTGTCACACTTCATTGTTGATGCAAACAAAACTCAATCACTGGAGGCAGACTCTAGTACTGAAAATTCGAATGGTTGATCCTCTAAAAAAAGTTTGATACTGAGAAATAAGCCTCTCAACACTAACTTGCTGACGAATCTCTAGGTCAGTGAATTTCCATTATGCAGAATGGTGTTGATACATAAAAGAAGAGAAGTTGTTGCAATGAGAGGAATATGTGATGCCTTAGGCTGGGGGTCTGATTGGTTCGTTGAATTCTTGAGCAGGAAATGTTTTGAGAGGACATGATATTCTGCTTTCAAAATACAGATTTACAGCTCATTTGGGCATGGATGAGAGATTTCAGGTAATGTGGAAAACGAGTTCACTTTATCAATTTCTTTAACAAATTAGTGGAGCTTACATGCGTTAATTGGATATATAACTATGTGAAACATTAAATGTCTGGGAATCCAAATGTCTGTACCCTTCTGCAGTTCTGCTGAAGTTAAGATAATTATCTGGTAAATGACATAAAGCAGTGAATAAAGGCAAGCTACGTATTATATTGCTAAAGTACTAGCTGCCCATTGGCTGGGAGATTTCTAACTATATATACTACGGGGAGAGCTGCTTAATTGGTTCTAGTTATGAATTATGTTATGAAGTATGAAGTTGTGGCATGGCATTACAGATATGGAGGAACTAACTTTAGATGGCCATTTATTTTTATTAAAGGAAGTTAAAAGGACCGCTCGAGAAGTTTCAAACGGTCTGAGTTGGTCATATTGTGAGATTGTGTAATGTGGTGGCACACAATGTGGCTCAGTTTGCTATTTGGCATCTCTCTCTGGATGTTACGGTAACCAATTGATTTAAAACATGTAATTGCTTATTGAAGAGTGTGGTACTGTTTCCCTTTGTTTAAAACTCAGAATAGACTAGGCTTTGTGATGCCAAACTCCTTTTGAGTAAAATTATTTTTGTGATAAAAAAAAAATTGCAAAACATTTTCTTGTAAGAATCAGATGGCTTTCTTTAATAAGGTTTATTAAAAAAAATGGTGCTTCTTTTCCATTAACATTGCCTCATCATATGGTGTAACAGATTTAGAATTGCAGAATCAGAGTATCTGATATGATCGTCAGTTGGAATTTGAATTGCAGAACCATGCTCATACAAATGGTTTGTTAGTTAAGCTGGGATATGAACCTGGTAGAACCTAGGTTCAATTTTAAGTCCAGTAAAAGTAAAATATTGGGTCATTTCCTTGTAAGCAAAAGAACATAATTTCCATTATTGTCTAAAGCCTGGGAGAAAACCTCTGAAAAATGGCTTGAATGTAACATGGAAAGGATGTGTTGCCTGAATAATTATCTTCTTTTATGGTGTTATATTTTCTATGAATTCATACTTTCAAGCAGAAAGTGTAACAGTTGGTTACATAACTTACATTGATTGTTTAACCAAACAAGAGGCAAAGATTGTTTGCCGCCCTAAACAGTCACTCTCCTAACCCCCAAGAAACCTATAAAATCACCAAACCACAATAAAGTAAGTACCTTTTTGTATTCATGCCAGTCTTCTCTGAAACCAACTCCTCTCCAACACCACCAAAAGCTGCCCATATATACAGGCCACACAATCTTTCACAACTCACAGAACTTCATTCCTAAAGCTTTCTCATCTCTATCATCACCATCCTAAAGATGTCGAAAGTACAAGGCAATAGGAATGGTTCTGCCAAGCAACTTCATGTTCCTACACCGGGAAAGGCAACAGTTCTTGCATTGGGTAAGGCCTTCCCGAGCCAAATCATCCCTCAGGATTGCTTAGTTGAGGGCTACATTCGCGACACGAAATGTGCAGATGTTGCCATTAAGGAGAAACTGGAGCGACTCTGTAAGCATGATCACACTTTTTAGTTATCTTCAAGCATTTGAACCCAATTCTTCACTTACTGGCTTGTACTACTAAATCACATGTCTAGCAATGGTAAAAACTCTGCATAAAACCCGTTTTGAGAAGTAGGTTTTATCTCCATGAGAGGCATGGTAAGTAACAATAAGACTATTTGAGTTACACTGGCATAAGGTGGATCATATCTATTCTAGAGATGACTGTCTATGATGTGGTATATGTAACATTTCCTTGTATCATATAAGAGCAGGACTCATTGTGTTCTTTTTTCTTTTTCTTTTTTGGCAAGGCAAAACCACAACTGTGAAGACCAGGTACACAGTGATGTCAAAGGAGATCTTAGACAAATATCCTGAACTAGCAACTGAGGGCACAGCCACTATCAGGCAAAGGCTTGAAATCACAAACCCTGCAGTGGTAGAGATGGCTTTTGAAGCAAGCCTTGCTTGCATCAAGGAATGGGGCAGACCGGTTGAAGACATAACTCACATTGTCTATGTGTCCTCAAGTGAAATAAGACTCCCTGGAGGTGATCTTTACCTTGCCAGCAAGCTTGGCCTGAGGAACGACGTAGGTCGTGTAATGCTCTATTTCTTAGGCTGCTATGGCGGTGTCACTGGCCTCAGGGTTGCCAAAGACATAGCTGAAAACAACCCGGGAAGCCGGGTCTTGTTAACCACTTCTGAGACCACCATTCTTGGTTTCAGGCCCCCCAACAAGGCGCGTCCTTATGACCTTGTTGGGGCTGCACTTTTCGGAGATGGAGCAGCGGCTGTGATTGTTGGAAGCAACCCGGTTTGGGGCCAAGAGTCTCCTTTCATGGAGCTTAACTATGCTGTCCAACAATTCCTCCCTGATACACACAATGTGATTGATGGAAGGCTCTCTGAAGAAGGCATCAACTTCAAGCTGGGAAGGGACCTTCCTCAGAAGATTGATGAGAACATTGAAGTGTTTTGCAAGAAACTCATGGCAAAAGCTAATCTCAAGGACTTCAATGAGCTATTCTGGGCTGTTCATCCTGGTGGGCCTGCAATCCTTAACAAGCTAGAGGGGACACTGAAGCTCACAAGTGACAAGCTTGAGTGTAGCAGACAGGCTCTGATGGACTATGGCAATGTTAGCAGCAACACCATTTTCTATGTGATGGAGAAGATGAGAGATGAGTTGAGGAAGAAAGAAGGGAGTGAAGAATGGGGACTTGCATTGGCTTTTGGCCCTGGGATTACATTTGAAGGCATTCTACTTCGCAGCCTCTGATCTTATGTGCTCTGAAGCTATATATTGTCTCAAACGTATAGGAGGAATACTATTATGCTACTTCTAAGTTTGTTTTCTAGAAGATGCAAGTCTTTCAAATTTCAATATAGGATGAAAATGAAGCTTTTTACCTTTGTTTTTTTGGGCTATGGAGAAAGGGATGTAGCCAAAGGATCAATTACTATTAACACTGGCTTGTGGGGGATATATATGAATTTGGTAATATATACTTGCGCAATTTCTTCGTAAACTGATCAATGAAGCAAAGTGAAATAATTACTTACCTCTTGATGAAATCTCTTTTTTTTTTTTTTTTTTTTTTTTTCTGGTCTTTGAATAATATCTTTTCAAAAATATGGAGAATGTTGCTTTCAAGGTTTTAATGGGAATGAGTCCTATGTACATCGTATAATGTGTCTATCTGGCTTCTCCTAATTCTAACGGGAAAGGGCAAGTCTATTTGGAAGTTTCCTTTTGGCTTGTTTGTGGGCTCTTAGATCCTAGTTGAGAATGTAAGACAAGCTCTTTAGTGCATCAACAACAAAAGTGATATATCAGACGCCACATTGTCCAGAACCAAGCACAATATTTCTCACATTGTCAAAGCCAAAGCTCTCAGATAACAAAGATGTATATATTTGTAATATTTTGTACTGATATGATTCATTTCATACATAGGCCACTGTAGTTTCTGTATTTCATGAAACTACTAAAATGGCGTCACTGACTGATCTTTTTTCTACACACAAGTTCATGTACATATCATGATAACTATTTACCTACAATAGTATAGTAGGCTTTGATTTGATTTCAATGGTATATTATGCAGTGGGGTAAGAGGCTTCCATGGCAATGCCACAGAGGCCTTCAGGTGCAGCAACATCTCTTTGCATCCTAATGTAACCTTCTTCACCCCATTGTGCACCCCATGAGTTCTTTACCAACCAGTACTTAGTCCCATCAGCATCGACGCCATAGCCAACAGCAGTAACACCATGGTCTAGTTCTGTTCCACACGTTCCTGTGAAAACACCACTTGAATATAACTGGAAGTCATAACCACTAGCATCAATGGCAACTGAAATAGGTTGATTAGCCACGGCCTTAAGAAGAGCGCTTTCACTGTTTGCAGGCACATCTTCGTGGCCAGTTATCGTGGCTGCATGTCCTGCTTCCTTTTTAGCATTGCATGTACCATCAGCAGCCGTGTAGGGATAATTAGCCTCGGTATTAATACCATGATTTTGAATGACAAACTGAAATGCATCATCCATAAGGCCACCTGAACAGCCTTGGTCGACACCATTGACATCACAGTCAACCAGCTCTTGCTCCGACAAAGAGATTAGTTTACCAGTTGTAAGCTGAGTGATTCCTTCCATAGCTCCCACTGCTGAAAAGGCCCAACAACTTCCTGTATACATTTCAAAACTGTAGTAATTAGAATAGAGTTAAATAGCATCATTCACAATTTTTTCTTTTTATGTAGATGAAAATAATCTTATGACAAAAAAAAAAAAAAAAAGAGGGAATAGTGTGTTACATACCACATTGGCCTTGGTCCTTCACTGGAGTTACAGCTCCCTTCTTCCTCCAGTCCATTGTAGCCGGTACAGTAACATTTTCGTACTTGAAAGTAGTGGTCTTCGTGGAACACTCGTGCCCCAAGAATCGATTTCTTGAGGCAGTGAACTCCTCATTTGTAAGGTCTGCAAATTGGTTCAGACTCAATTTGTAAAGTTTGTTTCCATCTTTGTTGGAAGACTCTACATATGCCTCATTCTCCTTGAATATCTTGAAGCGATCCTCCTTCTCGTTGATATCATTATACACACGTCCATAACGTGCTATCCATTGCTCGTACCTCCCATAAGATAATGCATCTTGGAGGCTACGAGAAGTGGCTTCCGAAGACCAGGCCCCCAACATGATCAGGACCAATGCCAAGCACATACATTTGCTCTGGTTGGTGAACTCCATTGTAGGCTAGAATATGAAAGTTGATGAATATGAGGAGTTGTAGTGAAATGGTAAGACTACTCAGACAGTTTATATAGAGAAGATAATGGCCTTTGTATATCATCTCCATCTCCGTGCCCCAAAATGCGGTGTGCAATGTCCTTACTCCTTGCCCCAGAAAACGTTCTGATATGAACCTGCAGTAAGATTATTAAATAGTTAATATGACTATTGTTCTAATTTGATGCTTGTCTTGCTAAACCATTATTATCTCTGTCCTTAAGTGCATAGTGGATAATTAACTTATATGAAGACAGCCTAATAACCGCAATAATGGATTGACTTGATTAAATTGAGAAACAAGTCGCAAGAAATCTACAAGTCAAAAACATGTATTAGACTCTGATTTAAATTGAAGTCACTTTCCTTTATAGAATTAACTATTTACAATAAAAATTTCCTAACATCAGTTAGATTTATAAAGCATCAAGCACACTACTCCTTGTAACCCATTTAGGAAGTACCACATTGAGCAAACTGATATGGTATTTCATGATGGATAAGCATAGCAATCTCAGAAAAGCAGAAGTGATGAAAAGGTACAAAAGAGGATAAATTCGTACGAATTAGCAAGAAACCTGGCCAATTCCAAGTTTTGTCATTGAACCTTTTTGTTTTTTTTTCTTCAGTGTCAGAATGTCATCTTACTTTGGTCGACAGTTCTCTTATTTGGCTTTTGTAACAATATATCAAGTTATCAACAAGAGAAACAGGAGGCTAGGACCTTTAAATTAGCTACCGTAGTAACCATCACCATTTGACCAAAAGACAAGTAGTATCAAACTATCAATTACCAGACAAATACCAAGTCTTCTTATTACATCAATGCCTAGTCTGACAGCTAGCTTAGTGCGAGAATATAAGTTGCAGCTCTTCAGTGCAAATTGGCTTTTCTTCTTCTACGGTGTTGATGAATCCGAGTGATTCACACCATGAACACTGCTTTCCTCTTTAGTGATTAGTGTCTATTATGTTGTAGTTGAATCCAAATTGCCAAAGAAAAAACAAAACTTTTAGGCCAAGATACAGAGCTTTCTTGATACTTTATAGCATTATTAGGCCTGCAGAGAATCACCATCAACGACCATTGTTTAAGGGTTGCAGCTGTGTAGTCATATCCCTATAGAAGAAAAACACAATAACTATGAAGATCAGACTCCAGTTTGATACAGCAAGGCATCAAAATGTATTAGAACTATAGTTGGCTTGTCCGTAGAAAGGTTTAGGCCAATCACTATGCTGACAAATTGTTAGAGCTAGCAAATCACTCCTTGCAAAAATCCAGTACATTATCTTCCTCAGACCAAATCCAGTACATTAGGCTAGTCATACTGGAACATATCAAAACAATTTTATTCCAGTGTATAGAACAATGCATGGGTTTACAAGATCCATGTATAGTTTCTAATCCATAACTTACAAATTTAAAACACAAGTCGAAGATATTTTCTTTTGTTAACCTGAGTCTATATTAATGCTAACACCTTCAAGTGCAGGACATGCTTCCAGACTGCTTTCTGAGTAAAGAATTTACGAGTATGACCTTGTTTGCTACAAGGACATTGTTCTTATAGCAAACGAGGTCATATTCATGAAGAAGGAATCTGACCTCGAACCTGAAGCTTCCAGAAGGTACGAGTTGGACTCATCCGCGAACCCTTCTACAAGGAAGTCGTTCGTGAAAAAGGAAAAGACCATCTCTTCGAGCTTGATTTTGATCGAGTAAATCTACATGGTTGTACGCTTAGTTTGTGTATATCCAGAGGAGTCGACAACCAACCAATTTAGAATCCATTGTATATAGCCCACGAAGCTTTAATTTTGGTACTTTGGCTCAAAATATAGGCATTGCTCACAAGGGAATGTTGTATTGGTGGAGCCTTGAGGGCTTTCTCATTGGCTTGGATGTCTACTCAATATCAACTATTGTGTATCCTTTTCCAGGCTCTAGCATAAAATCTCGATGTGGATCACTTATATATGAAAACGGCATTTTTTTCACGGTGATTTAGAAGAAGAAATATTTAAGTTGTTATACGACTATTTTAACTCTTAAAATGAGTTATAAAGTCAAAATTAACATCCAAATTAGACGGAATTACAGCAATTGGGCGTGATTTATGAAGTAAGAGTATGGGTACTGAAATGATGTTTACACCAAATCTCAAGGGGTAAACTGAATTTAATCCAAAATTTAAGTTACGAGATGTTTGTTTTCACAGTTATCTACTACGTTTGAAAAGAAAATGAGTTGTAGTAATTTAAGGTGAAAAAATACGTCTGAACCATTCATAACTCTTAAAAGTTTACTTTAAACATCTCTTTTTTTATGGCTGGAAACTCAAAGGGTTAGGCGTCATCACACCTTATATAGATATAATATTCATTTCACATAGAATTACATGAGTAATTTAGAACCACGTAGAAGACCTATGCAGTACAAAATTTTCACTCTCTTCATCGTCTCTTTATGTAGAGTCTTTAGTGTATTGTGAAGAATAGTTATTAAATGATACCTCATCTTTGTAGTTTTGCATGTAAGTCACCATATGGGTCAAGGCGGTTGGACTATTTTTATACTGAAAGTTATCGTAGGGATCGGGAATCGCTTGACCTTGGCATAACCATAATTATTGGAAGATTGTCCTTCAAATTGTGACCATGAGTTATCACTACCTTGCATCCCATTAGCTCTCACCTGAAGATATATAACACTAAATAAGAAAGAGTGTATGTAAAAAATAGTTGTAAGTCAGTTTTAGATTAGACATTTATTTAAGTTTTTACTTTTAATTAGATTTCATTAAGAAACCAATTTATGTTTTGTAGATGATAAGTTAAACAAGTAGGATGATTAGCAGGGTTGGTTAAGACATTGAGTTTACATTAAGCCAAACAAGGTTCGAGACATATGATGTCATATTCTTTGGCGCGCTTTTCAAAGCAGAGACAAAGACAAGTTGCACACGTGGGTAAGAGAGAGGAAGTCAACTCTTCTAGAATATTGCAAAAATATCGCTGAGAATCCAAAGTTTCGTAAATATCTCAAAATATCATGAAATATCGAGACTTTATGACAAGAATGGTATGACACGTGAAAATATATTGCCAGGTGAAAAAGAAAACGAAACTTTTGAATATCACCGAAAATATCAATTTTTGGTCATTGGTCTTAACACAAAACTCAATCAAATCATTCTGAAAAACAAAGATCTGGCTTATTGCTCCGATCATATTTGTCTACGTCTCTAGTCTTCCTACGTCAACCACATTGATCAACTTGTTAACCAAATTGATCAACATGTCAACTAAATTGATAAACATGATTACGTCAGGGCTTCATAACATGCATCAAACCGTGAACCGTCCAATTGTTCAGTACTTCAAAATGGAAAGTTAGTCCCCATCCATGCAAGTTGATCGGACGGTTCACATCCATGAGAATTTCCCCTTATTTTTAACGCCAAAGCCAACTCAGTCCTCACTAGTTATTCTTTGGACGGGGCAACTTGGTCCTTTCATCAAAAATGGAAAGCTAAGATGTAGAGGCCCACAGACCGAAATTTGTCACAACCGCGCTGTTCTCAAGTCTTAACAGAAAGCTCGATCTGATATAGTCTTCGTCTCTAGTCTTCTACTGTAGATTTCAATCCCAAGTCAACCAAATCGATGCTCTCAGTTGCGGATCCTGTTGTGTAGAACGGCTCTGCTTTGATGGGAATATAGCTTAGCATGGCAGATCTGTTGCCGGAGGACTAAGATGTTGAACAGGGCTTTAAGATTGTTTGCCTTGAGAAGAAAGATGATTGAGACATGGATGTTGATTATGACGACTGATGGTGGAATCTGATCCTTGATCTTATCGTTATTGAGTGAATTGGGGTTTAGCGAAAAACAATTGAGGTTTCAGGATTAGGGATTCGTTTCAGAAAGGTTTGTATGTCTGCTGCGAATTTGTGATTAATTTGGCTTAGGAATTAGGCATGATCATTTAGGATTCAGTTGTGGTTAAGGACTAGATATGGGATCTCAAATGTGAATTTAGGGTAGGTCACTGTGATTCAAGGACTAAACAATCGATATTTTCGGTGATATGTCGATGAATTTTTTTTTTCACCTAGAGATATATCTAAATGTTATTCTCGTCTGTGGTTAATAATTAAATCTCCTCTCTCTCTCTCTCACCTACGTGGGAAACTTGTCTTTGTGTTTGAAAGACGCGCCAACTTGTCTTTGTCTCCAAAAAAAGCTGGAGTATGACAACACCAATCATCATGCTGTGTTGGAACTAAAATTCAAATAAAACTAAAACTTTTCTTTGTTTTTGTTTTAAAAGACGCGCAAACTTGTCTTTGTCTCCAAACAAAGCTGGAGTACAATGTGACCAATCATCATGTTGTGTTAAACTAAAATTCAAACAAAACTAAAACTCCCAAGTGCGCCAACTTGTCTTTTTCTCCAAAGAAAGCTGGAGTATGTTTTTGATGTTCAAAATACTGTAATAATATCATTACAAAATTTCTTTCGAAGTCAAAACCATATAGCCTACTCTGAAACTACTTATCCTACTTATGTTCACTCGATAGGTTTTCTCCAAATTACTTATACTCCGAAAATAGTGATATTCTATTACAAAAGTCAATGCCATTTAGTCTGCTTCTTCTTGAATCTATCATTGGTTGTCTGATGAATCATCATAGCAGAAAATAGGTCCACCATCACTGTCTAATTGATGATCTTCCTGTGGTGTACGTGATTCCTTGCCCCAAGAAGCAGAACAGCCTGCTTTTATCGCACCAATCCAACTCACACTCCCTTCTGTGGGGTTATTGACCCTAGGTGGTCTCATCTTAATCTCTTGCATGATTCCTTCAACTTGAATTGCCACCTCTTGATCTTCCACCATAAGTATGCCGAAATATGTTCCTTCTACCTCTGCTTTCTCAACACTTTTGGCTATGTAGAACAATGTCTCCTTTGTCTTTCCTTACTCAGTCCTGAAGATTGCAATCCCGGGAGCTCCAAGCACACGACCACCAGCGGATTTGGATCTCACTTTCAGAGTGGGAGAACGGCCACGAATGCGAGAGCCTGCACGACCTAGAGATAGACCGCGACCACGAGCGACACTGCGCCCAAGAGAACAACCGCGTCCCCGAGCGATCGCCCCCACTGTGTCCGAAAGAAAGCTAGAGTAAGACGTCACCAATCACCAAGTTTTTTTTTCACTAAAATTCAAACAAAAATAAAACTTATCTTTGTCTTCACCTTGAAAAGCGCTCCAACTTGTCTTTGTCTCCAAAATAGCTGGAGTATGACGTCACCTATCGTTGTGTTGAACTAAAATTCAAACAAAACTAAAACTCGCACGCACTCCAACTTTCTTTTTCAGTTCACAACTTTGTGTACTTTTTCATTTCTCTCGGCGGAAACGACACTCCTACTTACGCTCGTACTTACTAGTCTAAACTACTACATGACTTCTACACTTCATATTAGCAAGCAATTTTTTGTGGTTGAAGATGGTATTGAATTTCAATGCAAATTTCAGTACGACATGATCTTTGTAAGATGCTCGGTTTGTGGAGTGGTGAATCATGTCAGGTTGCCGTGTTCGGGACTGGCAATTGAGGAAGATGAGGTGGCGACGATACAAACTATACTCGGGGAGACCAGTGAGAAGGTACCAACGACACCAACTCAAGTATTGGCATGGGTGCTTCTTCTACTGCTGCAGCATACCCTAGTTTTAGGGTTCATGAAAATTGTTTACATATCTGCATAAATGCACCGAGAGTGCCTCTACATTTTGGTTGCTAAAGATAGCGTCAGTCAGGTTTGACACCACCGGAGGCACCTCTGGCACCAAGACCATAGAGGTCGGACCTCCTCAAGCCACCCAACGGCCGCCACAGACTAGAAGGCAGCGAACCTGCCCAAAACCCAGTCCCACATCGGAGGATTGAGACACGATTCCCTAAATGAGCCTATAAGACATGCTTTACCTTCCCAAACAGGTAAGTTCATTATTCACCTAACTCTCGTACTGTACAAGTAGTGACACCTCGTTGACTTAGGCATCATAGACTAGGCCACCCCAGTCATGACCTTTTATGTGTTTTACTTTTGCAGGTACTTAAGAGGACGAAGACTTCTGAATTATGTCTAAGTATCGGGACCTCGAAACTCTGCAGAGGGTCCCTTATTTATGGAGCCCTCTCTAGTCTCGTGACACCATGGTCGAAATCTCAAAATCCGGAGTCGAAAAAGAACATTTTCCACCAAATGGTTCTGGTATTTCAGAAATTCATTCCACACACAGATGCCGTCATCGCTCTCGAAATATTCAAGAAGGATTTCCATCTCTTTCAAGAGCGAGTTGCTAAGGAGAAAGCAGAGGCTGATGATTATCGAACCCGCATAGCGGAACTTGAGAAGGAACAATTCCTCTTTTGCGCAACCTTGGAACATCGGACGGCTTACAATGACTCACTCGACAGGGTTCCTAGGTTCAACCACACCCATGATCCCTCCTTTGCATTCTCTTCCCTACCCAGAACAATGGTGGAACCGGTATCCCAAGACCATCTCGCTAGATTTTCTACATCAGCCAGCCCGTGACCAATTCCGTTTTTTCTCTCCCACCCCCAGAACCTACACTCCTACCCAATCCCCAAGGCACTTCAACCTAAACTGACACACATGCAACCCCCAAAACCCACCTTTGGACATGTGAACCCGCCTCCTCATTCAGCTCAGTCAATCTGTTAATCAGTTGCGTCGCATGTCGAGGGTGTCGAGAGTTGCGACACCAACCGACCTCTTTACACATGGTATGGTGACCGTTCTAGGGAGAGAAAAGGCCACTAGAGGCTAAGCCATTCAAGATGGATAAGTATAAGGGTACTTGGGACCCACACTTACATTTAGATACATTCCTTTCTCTGCGCCTTAACTCGCTACACAGATGTTATGATATGCCATGCTTTCCAGGAAACACTGTCTGATGAAGCCCTCAGTTGATTCCTCAACTTGCCACCCTCCTCCATAGACAACTTCGACTAGCAGTCAACCAATTTTCTCAACAGGTTCATCCTACACACAAGTATCTATCACAACTCTGACTCCCTCTTCCGAGTTAAACAACGAGAAGGTTAGAGCCTACAAATTCTCGTTTCCCAAGGGCAATCAACAACAGCCTACTGCCACGACCTTGATTGCCGAATTACAGAGGTAGCTTTCCGTCAAGCATTACTCCCTAGTGAATTCTTAATGGAAATCAACAAATTAAAATCCTCCCCTCTCTTATGATGCCTTGATGTACCTTGTTGTCCGTTGGGGGCGTGCCGAGTACGACACCTTTGGTTCTATTGATTATGTTGCAACATTGGCCTTACCAGCTCCCCCGCAAGACACAACGACAACAACACTACTCAACGTGAGAATGGTTCCCACAATGAAATAGGTAAAAGCCACCACTCCAATTCCAAGGACAATTACAAAGGTAGAGGACCAGACAAATGACATCACAATGACCAACTGTGAGACCCTGAAGTTTTCATGATGTAAATAGAAAAATCAACTTGTTCCCGAGGACACTTAGAAGCTATGACAACCAACTTGTAAAATGAAGTTGTACGAAATAGTTGCGGGTTAGCAAAGAGCAAAGATGATTTTGTAATTTTTTTAGTGTAGCTCATATTCTGAAACTGCTTAGACTCTTAGGTCATATTAACAAAGATCAAGACAAGTCACCGACTTCACCCGAACCGACCTTGTTATGTCTTCTCTAACCTAGAGAACCAAATATCTCTTCATTCCACCTTAGTTTAGGAAAATCCCTCAGACAGGTGTATATGATAAGGAACACACTGCATCTCATCAGAATCCTATCCTATTGAAAACCAATTTTATGGAAGCTGCATAGGTAACATCCTCTTCAGAGTCAATTCCCGTCAGTCAACTTCGAGGGTTAAAAACGGCACCTTCTGTTGTTTGTTCGATCATGCCTTCTTCATGAAATTTGTTCGAAAACGTGTCTTCTCTGCTGTGCTAAAATTTGACGATGATCCAACGGTTAGATCATTCTCAGAGAAGGTAATACTGAGTGCAGCTCCCTGAAAATCCTATTTTGAGGTTTAGTTGTGATTCTGGTCCTAATTGTATTTGCCTGTCCAATTTCCTTTCAAATTCAGTTTCTCCTTGCAATGGGTTGTGTTCCTATACCGATATCCAGATATTTATTGATCGGTAAGTATTGATTTGTCTCATGCAATTTCACCTTTTCTTTGTTCATTCTCCATTTTACTGTTTTGAGTTCAATTGTCTTGTGAACCATGCTTGTTATCTGAACCCAATCTACTTCATAATCTCTTTTGTTGTCTCTAGTGGAGTGAGTATTCCTATGCGGTTGATGTTATTGATAAAGTTCTTGCTTCTGACCTTGTCAACATGTTTATGCAAATTACCTAAAATATTGTCCTCTACTTTGGTTTGTGTTTATCCCATTTCCAGTTATACATCTAAAGGATTGTACTTGAACTTATTTCAAGTCATTCGGACTTGAAATGAATATCTAATGAGAGGTTTCAATTGAATTCTTGTTCCAGAAATTTTAAGAAAAAGCTGACAGATCAGTCTCTTCATGTCCAACTTTCCCATACTTCCTAAACTCAGATTTGCTTGAAATTTTAGTATGTTGTACCTTCACATGTCAGCTTTGGATCTGAAGAGTTTCAAGTTCATTGATCTTTAAATGAATTTATACTGATTTTCTAAACTTGAGGTGTTCATTCCTTAGCACATCTGGATCCTTATCCTGTGTGTACTTTGATAGTCCTCAATCATGTTTAATTGGCTTTCATTGGTTCATAGTTGTTTGGCTTTCCATATATGAGAACTTTCATGTTCTGGATATGGCTTAATAGATAGCACTACATATTGGAGGCAAACAAGGAATTTAGACATCAAGTTGGGTTTATAGAAACTGGATCATGAGATTGATAGTTTGCGACATTATAATTATTAGGAATGAGGACTCGCTGTGGACTTCGATCACCAAAGGAACAATGATAGAGGTGGTGGCTAGTTCATGGATTTGTTTTCCATTGCTAAACCATGAAGCTACTTTATACTCAGATTCCAGGTAGGGAGGCTTCACCTTGGTTAGTGTTTTATACACTGTTTTATGATTTGAAAAATTAACTATGATTTAAAGTTTGAGTTTATGAAATGACTTGAGAGTGAGCAGGGCATATCGACTTTCTTGGGTTTCGATCCCCTAAACCTCCGGAGGGGCTGTACAGACTAGAGAATGTCTAACATCCTTTGAGGTGTGCATTGCTGCTAGGCGGTATGTCTAAATGGACACTTTCGCTACTCTTCACCAGTTGTTGAAGACAAAGATCTTCGGTGAAGAGGTAGTTGGCTAAATATAGACCGTCATCAGGTTTGATTTTTACCCGAGTACTCATAGATTTCCATTGGTTTTTACATTGAAATTAATTATTTTGATTTCATTAATTTTTACTCAACTAGCGCCTATTACTACTTGGATTCCAAACCTAGTTAGGGTAGATGCTTGAGCAGCGAGGACGAAAGCTCACCCCTACTATAGTTGGTTTTGCAGGTACTGTGCACGAGGGTTAAAGAGGAGTTCAGGACTGAGCTGGGTGCTATATTCCCCTTATTCTTTGGTATATTTGTCTTTGAATTGTGTTTTACCTTTCTTGTTGAATAGTGGTATTACAAGAAAGTGGTATTTGTCAATCTGAATTTGTTGATCTTTGTTTGGCTTCTTCATTTCATATTCAAATGCTTTGAACCAAATTACAAAATCTTCATTGTTATGGCTTGTTGAATTCCTTTGGTTTTGAAGTTATTGATTTTGGAAAGTACTCTGGAAGTTGTTCTAGTTATAACGTCACTTTAGCAAACAAGGATGAAGTGTTTAACGTTTTCACCTCATTTTAAATTCTACATTTTCCGCCAACTTACTATTTCTAAAGTTTCATTTTTAGTAAAAAAAATTGTCTTGCGCTCTTTAGAACATAAGTTAAGCTTCTTAGCTTGTCTATAGGTTCGCGGCACTGTAACGTATCTAATTTGGAGAGGTACTTATTAGGGCATTACACCAACGATCCCATGACCATCCTCACCAACCCCGAGACCATCGTTCACCTCCGAGACCATGGCAGCCACATGTGAAATCCTGAACCTGCTTAAAATATTTATCTACACTATATATACATATATATATATATGTATATATATAATGTATATGTGAGTAACGAAAGTAAAGTTCTCTTATAACTAAACAAAAGAAATTTCAACTAAATGAGAATTAGAAGAAGCTAATATGACTTCAAATAAATGGAATGTTTTATAGTTCATGTTTGTGTTACAAAGTATCAAATAGATCTAGTATACATCATCTTTGCTAAAAAGAGAAAAACAAAAGTATGTTTATTTGTGGTCATCTTTGGTATAGAAATTACATATGGCTATGAAGTATGGTACACTTTTGTACATGCTTTCTCAAGCTACATCAGATCATGTGCTTTATTTGTAAACTTGTGCTTTATGATTTCTTTGAGTATTGCTGATTTCTAAATTTTCCAACAAGTTTTGCCCTCTTTCATGTATTGTTTTTGGCTGGAACCATTTGATTAGACATGCAACATTACACACCAATAAAAAAAAAAAAAAAAAGATAAATACACATAGGATGTTATACTGTTGAATCACCTAAGAGCTACCCTTGTGTGTGATACAAAGTTATACATGTTTTACACTTCTTACCCTATATCGAAGTGTGTAGCCACACTTTTGCTGTGTTTTACATATAGTTGCTGAATAAGCAACTAAACGTGGTCTTCAAGTAGAAAACTGTGTGTAATACAAAATTACACATGTTTACACTTCTTACCCTATAACCAAAATGTGGCAACCACACTTTTGCTTGTGTTTTGCATATAGTTGTTGAATAAGTAACTTAAAACTTGGTCTCCAAGTAGAAAATAGCTTGCTGGCAAATCAAGATAAACTTCAATAGATTTTTTATAGACATAATTGGCAACAAATTACATTAAGTAAGTTATAGACATAATGATTACATTCACTAGTATAAATAAATTAAGTCCTCACATGAAGTAGTAACAAGGAAAAGAAGTGTAGAAGTTAGAAAGAAAGTCAAGAGAGAAAATTTAGAGTAGACAAAGACTAGTAGAGGTCCTGAAGCAAGTGCTAGAATATGGTAATGAAGTTT
>WPAB01000253.1:0-33639 GCA_010134655.1 Fragaria nilgerrensis
AAAGTTGTTCCCCTTACTTCAAGCTTCAACTTTGCTGTAAGAGTTTTCTCAAATTCGAAAGTCTGTGATGGCTCATGGGGCCCACTCGCCGTCGCCTGTGGCGGCGCGTAGCAGCGTGTCCGGCAATGTTTGTGGCTTAAGTTGCTTGTTGTAGCTAGCTCTTGTTGTTGTGAGCTGTTGAGATGTAGAATTCCTAGGTTGTGAGCGAGGTTGCATGTTAGAACTTTAAGTGTGATATTAGGCTTGATGGAGGTGTGAGTTAGGATTTGAGGATATGAGGCAGCCATTTGGGTCTCTAAGTTCGATGACTTTGGAAAGTTGTCATCCCTTGAACTAAGGGTTAGTTTAAGGGTATTGTGTTAACCTATAGTATTTTAGTTACTAAGGTTTTAATTGTGTGATTTTAGATGATTTGTGAAGTTGTGTTTTGGCTTGCAATTGTCTTCTTGTGGAAATTGCAGCAGGATATTTAGGTGAGTAAATCTCACCAAGGTTCACTTTTGAACCAAATTTTATTATGGTCATGTGATGATTATAATGATGATGACGTTGAATTTAATAATATGTTTTAATTGTTTTAAAATATATGAGCTTGATTGCCAACGGCTCATAGGTAAGATAAACATGTTTTCCGTATATGCTATTTCTGAGGTTCATGTGATCATAATTTTATTGATTTTGATAGATTTTTTGTGGAATATCTATATTTGTTTATGTAAATATATCTATGTGGAAGGATATGATTTATGATGTGATCTTGTGTTGTTGATGATGATGTTGTGATATTGTAATGTTGGATAAATAGCCAAACCGGGTTTCAAGCCTTTAATCGGGTGATTGGTTGCGGTTAAGATGCTAATTATCATTTTTGTGTTTTGATATTAGACAGTCAAACCGGGTTCCAAGCCTTGGCCGGGTGATTGGTTGCGGTTAGGAATATAGCACTAGTCCATCTGTCAGTGTAGGCCATAGGAGATATCGTATGGTATCTGGAACCCATGGGTACACATTTTGTTGTTGTAGGTCATGAGGGGTATTTTTTTTAATACATAGGACTCATAGGTACATTTTAATTAAAAAAAAATGTTGGATTTGTGGATTTAATTATTGATATATTGTTCTTGTGATATATTTGGTAATTGGAGGTTTTCGTGTTATTTTGAGAATTACTCTTACGGGATTTCTAACTTACCGGGTTTGTTGTTTACAACCCGGTGTACCAATTCTTGGTGTAGGGGTAGACTTGCAGGTGAGGATCAGCAGGGTTGAGGCGGAGGCTTAGTGGCAGGGTTTTTGTTGGGTTTTGCTGTAAATTGAATATTTTTATATTGGGGTAGACATTAGTAAAACTCATGTGAGTGGTTTCATTTTCTTGTCTTTCAAGTTTATGTAAACAAGGAAATGTATTATTTAACTCAATGTTGAGTTGTGTGACATTTACATTTCCGCTTTAAGTTTAGTTTCCTGGAAGTTTGTTTTTGAAACAGGTTTTAGGATTAGAATATTTTAAGTTATATCATGCCAAAAATTTTGAAATTTATCTTTCGAAAATTAGGACGTGACAGTTTGGTATCAGAGCAAGGGTTACATATTTGGTGATAATCAATACTTCAGAGTGATGGCCCGACTGCAGCAGATCACCATCATAAGCTCTTCGGTATTGATATGTCATTGGGTATGTGAGGGGTTAGGTGTCGCCTCTAGGTTAATAGGATGTCAGAGTAGAGAGTACTCTGTTAGTGGGATTTTGAATTTTGTGTTCCATTTTGAGTTAGTGCCTTGGTTAATAAATGTCGCATTTGACTTATACTTTGGTTTAAGTTTTATGTATGAGTTAACCAAGGTTTACTTGCTCTTAGGTGATGGATCCTCCGCGAGGGAGAGCTAGAGGCCGAGGTAGGGCCAGAGGGGCAGGTAGGGCCAGAGGTAGAGGTAGGGCTCCACCTGTGGATGATTTCTTTGAGGAGGAGGTTGTGTTGGAGGTGCCAGTGCTAGTTGCAGTAGATGATGGTCTACGATTGGCCAGGCTGGCTCAGGGTATCATCAGGTTAGGAGCGCCTTCCTTTCTTAGAGGTACAGACTACCTCGTAGCTGATCATTGGATAGAGGGCATCGAGACATACTTCACCATGATCATGTGTACGGAGATCGAGAAGATGCGTATTGCTACGTTTCTTCTCAAGGATGAGGCACGGGTATGGTGGAGCGGGGTAGAGAGATCCAGAGATGTGACCGCCTTGACTTGGGAGGGGTTTGTTAAGCTCTTTCGGGAGAAGTATTTTCCTGATACAGTGAGGGAGCAGTTGGAGCTTGAGTTCATAGCTCTGGTGCATGGCCTGATGAGTGTCAAGGATTATGAGGCCCGGTTTTCTCAGCTGTATCGTTTTGCTAGAGAGATGGATGCAGTAGATTTGGCACGGAAGTTCATTCGGGGTTTGAGGCATGAGCTCCGGAAGTTTGTGACTTCCCACCGGTTTGCTACTCTAGCAGAAGCGGTGAGAGTGCCATTGCAGTTGAGCAGGAGGAGGCCATGCATGAGATTGAGAGGCAGAGAGATGTTCAGGGGAAGGGCAAGGCCCTGGCAGGTAGTAGCAATTCAAGGGATCACAGAGGTGGTTATGGGAAAAGGCGGCGGACTCATCAGCTGGCTCCAGCTAGAGCAGCAGCTAAACCTATTAGGGCTCCACCTATCACGCAGGCAGCACCCTTGAAGTGTTTCAACTGTGGTGAGCCGGGCCACTTCTTGAGATTGAATCAAAGAAAAGTAGATTTTCTAGAAATCAAAATTGTTCTTCAGATTGAATCATCCCAAGGTAAAAGATGGAAAGTCTACATTTAACATAACACACATCTACTGTTTTATTAGAATGTCTACCATTAACATAAGCGAAATCAAAGAAAAGTAGACTTTCTAGAAATCAAAATTGTTCTTGAGATTGAATCAATCTAAGCTAAAAGATGCAAAGTCTACATTTAACATAAGCACATCTACTATTTTTATTAGAAATGCCTACCATTAACATAAGCGAAATAAAAGAAAAGTAGACTTTCTGAAAATCAAAATTTTTTAAGATTAAATCAACCGAAAGAAAAAATTACAAAGTCTACATTTAACATAAGACATATTTACTATTTTCATTATCAATGTCTACCATTAACATAAGCGAAATCAAAGAAAAGTAGACTTTCTGAAAATCAAAATTGTTCTTGGGCACCTTTGTTCTTGAGAGTTAATCAACCGAAGGTAAAAGTTGCAAAGTCCACATTTAACATAAGACACATCTACTATTTTCATTAGAAATGTCTACCGTTAACATAAGTCAAATCAAAGAAAAGTAGACTTTGAAGAAATCAAAAGTGTTCTTGAGATTGAATCAACCCAAGGTAAAAGTTGCAAAGTCTACATTTAACATAAGATACATATACTATTTGCATAATAAATGTCTACCTTTAACATAAAAGAAATCAAAGAAAAGTAGACTTTCTGGAAATCAAAATTGTTCTTGAGATTGAATCAACCCAAGGTAAAAGATGCAAAGTCTACATTTAACATAAAACACATCTACTATTTTCGTTAGAAATGTCTACCATTAACATAAGCGAAATCAAATAAAAGTAGACTTTCTGGAAATCAAAATTGTTCTTGAGATTGAATCAACCTAAGGTAAAAGTTGCAAAGTCTACATTTAATATAAGACACATCTACTATTTTCATTTAAATGTCTACCATTAACATAAGAGAAATCAAAGAAAAGTAGACTTTCTGGAAATCGAAATTGTTCTTGGGCACCCTTGTTCTTGAGATTGAATCAACCGAAGGTAAAAATTACAAAGTCCATATTTAACATAAGACACATCTACTAGTTTCATTAGAAATGTCTACGGTGAACATAAGTCAAATCAAAGAAAAGTAGATTTTGTGGAAATCAAAATTGTTCTTGAGATTGAATCAACCTAAGGTAAAAGTTGCAAAGTCTACATTTAACATAAGACACTTCTACTATTTTCAAAATAAATGTCTACAATTCACATAAAAGAAATCAAAGAAAAGTAGACTTTCTGCAAATCGAAATTGTTCTTGGGCACCCTTTTCTTGAGATTGAATCAACCGAAGGTAAAAGTCGCAAAGTCTACATTTAACATAAGTATCTACTAGTTTCATTAGAAATCTACCGTTAACATAAGTCAAATCAAAGAAAAGTAGACTTTGTGGAAATCAAAATTGTTCTTGAGATTGAATCAACCCAAGGTAAAAGTTGCAAAGTCTACATTTAACATAAGACACTTTTACTATTTTCATAATAAATCTACCATTAACATAAAGAAATCAAAGAAAAGTAGACTTTATCAAAATTGTTCTTAAGATTGAATCAACCCAAGGTAAATGATGGAAAATTTACATTTAACATAACACACATCTACTGTTTTGTTAGAAATGTCTACCATTAACATAAGCGAAATCAAAGAAAAATAGAATAGAAATGTCTACCATTCACATAAGCGAAATCAAATAAAAGTAGACTTTCTGGAAATCAAAATTGTTCTTGAGATTGAATCATCCGAAGGTAAAAGTTGCAAAGTCTACATTTAACATAAGACACATCTACTATTTCATATAAATGTCTACCATTAACACAAGCGAAATCAAACAAAAGTAAACTTTCTAGAAATCGAAATTGTTCTTGGCACCCTTGTTCTTGAGATTGAATTAACCGAAGGTAAAAATTGCAAAGTCTACATTTAAGATAAGACACATCTACTATTTTCATTTGAAATGTCTATCGTTAACATAAGCCAAATCAAAGAGAAGTAGACTTTATGGAAATCAAAATTTTCTTGAGATTGAATCAACCCAAGGTAAAAGTTGCAAAGTACATTTAACATAAGACACATCTATTATTTTCGTTAGAAATGTCTACCATTAACATAAACGAAATCAAATAAAAGTAGACTTTCTGGAAATCAAAATTGTTCTTGGGCACCCTTGTTCTTGAGATTGAATCAACCGAAGGTAAAAGTTGCAAAGTCCACATTTAACATAAGACACATCTACTAGTTTCATTAGAAATGTCTACCGTTAACATAAGCCAAATAAAAAAAAGTAGATTTTGTGGAAATCAAAATTATTCTTGAGATTGAATCAACCCAAGGTAAAAGTTGCAAAGTCTATATTTAACATAAGACACTTCTACTATTTTCATAATAAATGTCTACCATTAACATAAAAGAAATCAAAGAAAAGTAGACTTTCTGGAAATTAAAATTGTTCTTGAGATTGAATCAACCCAAGGTAAAGGATGGAAAGTCTACATTTAACATAACACACATCTACTGTTTTGTTAGAAATGTCTACCATTAACATAAGCGAAATCAAAGAAAAGTAGAATTTCTGGAAATCAAAATTGTTCTTGAGATTGAATCAACATAAGGTAAAAGATGCAAAGTCTACATTTAACATAAGACACAACTACTATTTTCATTAGAAATGTCTACCATTAACATAAGCGAAATCAATAAAAGTAGACATTCTGAAAATCAAAATTGTTCTTGAGATTGAATCCACCCAAGGTAAAAGTTGCAAAGTCTATATTTAACATAAGACACATCTACTATTTTCATTAGAAATGACTACCGTTAACATAAGCGAAATCAAATAAAAGTAGACTTTATGGAAATCAAAATTGTTCTTGAGATTGAATCAACCGAAGGTAAAAGTTGCAAATGTTACATTTAACATAACACACATCTACTATTTTCATTAGAAATGTCTACCGTTAACATAAGCCAAATCAAAGAAAAGTAGACTTTCTGGAAATCAAAATTGTTCTTGAGATTGAATCAACGTAAGGTAAAAGTTGCAAATGCTACATTTAACATAACACACATCTACTATTTTCATTACAAATGTCTACCATTAACAAAAGCGAAATCAAAGAAAAGTAGACTTTCTGTAAATCAAAATTGTTCTTGAGATTGAATCAACGAAGGCAAAAGTTGCAAAGTCGATATTTAACATAAGAGACATCTACTATTTTCATTAGAAATGTCTCCCATTAACATAAGCCAAATCAAAGAAAAGTAGACTTTCTGCAAATCAAAATGCTTCTTGAAATTGAACTCATTTGCTTCAGCCAAGTCTACCATTTTCATAAGCCAAAAGGCCCAAACACACAATATTTGTAGACTTTCTCAAAATGGTTCTCGAGTTGAACCCTAAAAGCAAAATGTGAGCAGAATAATTACAATACATACTGTAACAATTAGAATACATCTGCTCACACTTGGGGTTTGGAACACATACTGTAACTAGTGTATAAGGTAGATAAGTGAAAAACTAGTGTCTGATGTGTAAATATCAGGTACATGCCGGTCAAGCTTTAGAGGGATTTGGGTGATGGATTAAAGAATGTCATGACAATATCCCAAGACTGGGATACCAACCTAGCATAATAAGCCTTCTACAATTCCCATAATAATCTTCCCACAGTTCCCAACTAGCTGCATTTAGATTGAAAGAGAAGACAACATAACATATTCTTTAAATTATATGAGGTTGGTGAGCTATTAAAAGACCTAAACTTCAACAGTTTATAATCCTACCAACCACCACCAATAATTGCAAATAAGAAATCACAAAACAAAAGCTATAATAAGAACAAGCAATCCATAATATATGATTCAACGCTTCAGCATCATAAGATCCATGAAAACTAGTTCAATGAAAACTAATAGAAAAGTAGATCGAAACACATAATACATTGTTCATACATAAACTACATTGTTCTTAAACCAAAAAAATAAAACATTACATCATTAAGTTCGAAACCATTTATGTACTTTCAGAAGAAGAAGAAGATGGATGAGGATCAAGGCTTGGCACAGGTGCTTGAGTGGCAGCATAGCGGACCCTATCTGCCCAGCGAAATGCCGTGACAACAATGTTGCGACTTTCTGGAACGAACCTCAGATGAACCCAATCGTTGGGATGGATTTCATAGGCCTCCACAAACTCCTGCCAACCAGCACCAAATATGATGTAGTTCCTATTGTTGCATGTTAGCTCGACGTCATCCCTGATCCACGGGTACGACTTCAGGCGAAACTGAAATTGACCCATTCCTGCTTCTACAAGTCTTCTATAGAATGGTCCGTGAGCATTGATCTATAGAAATCACCAAACAAGGAATAAGAACACGGCAGAAAACTCAGAAGAAAAACCATAAAGAAAAGGCAAGTGAAAGTGTTTGGAAAAATTACCATTGGGCGCCTCGAAACAGATGTGATGGGCATCAAGAATTCAGGGCCGGGTCCGCTGAAACCTCCCAAGCATTCTTGTGAGAGATGACTCATGTTAAGGGGAACGTCCACGACAATGTTTCCATCATCGTAAAATGCCCTAACAGTGAAGGACATATCTCCCCTGTACTCAAACACAATGCAAGCCTTTTCATAGTCTTGGATGACATCTCTCAATAATTTCTTCCATCCTCTGCCCAACACAACGAAATCATGATGTCGTCGCACAAAAACTTCCCAGCTTCGGTTATAACTGTCCAAGTGAACCGAACCACGTTTTTCGTCGTCTTCTACCATGTATTTGTTGGAAAATGACAATGGTATCTCCTACAATGTCAAAGAAATGATTAGGACTGATAGATGCAACGAGAGTATAAAATTTCATGAAATAACTCATACCAATTTAGTGTCGCTAATCCCCGCCTTGTCAAACTTGGCAAGGAAGAAAGGAAGATCGTTCGGGCTGAGTTTTTCCATTAATAACAGTAAAAACTTGAAAGGGATTGAAACTGGTTCGGTGTAAACTGGTGAAGCCTTTGTTGAATAAAGTGGTTTTCAGAAAAGTAACACAACCTTTCAGATTATAAAGCAAGCCAAAGGGTAAGCACACAAGCCTTTCAGTTCTCTCGATTTGATGGGAAGATCTATTCGAAGGAGCTGGTGAGGTATTTGGTGGATCCTCAAACGGTAGCCGACGACAAATTCAAGCAAGTGTTTGTTTGGTTCACACTGACCACTATCCTCAGGCCCACTGCCTCACTCTCCCTTCCGAAGAAGTGGTTGGTGCTCCTCAAGGACACCAGTCGCATCTCATCCATGAACTGGGCTGTTTACTCTTTCATGTGGTTGATGAATGGAATCAAGGAGTTCAAGGGTGATAAGACCTACTGCAGCGGAAACCTCCTTTTTCTCTAGCTTTTCTACATGGATTGTGTCAAGAGCGGCCCAACCATTATGGACAAGTCACTACACCCGGTTGAAAGTTGGGGCGACCGAGAAGTAAATAAGCTGCTGGGATGGGTATACAATTAGGGTGGTTTGATGTCGGACAATGTTGATGTATCAAAGACCAAGGATCGTACATGGAGGGGGAGGGGACGTGAGGCCAGCAGCAAGGTCTCGGCAGACAAGTATGAGGAATTGGCTGGTAAAGTGGCTTCGCTGCAAGATGGCCTCGCTGAGGTATCAGGAAAGCTGCAAGAAATGATGGACACGATGCAGACTTTAGTTTCCTCTCATAATAAGGCCAAGGAAGCTAATACAAAAGTAGCTGGGTGCGTTGCCATTGTACCAATTAAGCAAGTAAGCCCCTCCAAGGCCCCCGACCCTATAGCTTCAGTGGTGGTAGACCAATACAGCCCTTGCAAATCTGCAGCTCCTCAAGATGGAAAGCCAGAGGTAAAAAGAAAGAGAAGGAAGTGACATACTGGAAACGGCTGAAGTCATGTTTGCTTTTTTTACATCACGTTTGTTTCATGTTGTTGGTTTGCTGAATAAAGGACCAAGGAATGCACTTAATGCATTTCCTTTTAGTTGTTGTAATATATAACAATAAGGAATGCATTGAGTGCATTTCTTTCTTGTGTTGTAATCGACAGCTATCTGTACGCAGCTGTGTTTTTTGAATAAATGTGTGGAATTTCTACTGTGTCCATATGATTTTTTTTCTTGTATAACTTGGGCTTCTGTTTCTCTATCCTTTTAGGTGTCACCTGTGCAAAAGAAGAAGAGTGTGTCCGTTGTGGATGTAGAATCTGACTCTTCTGTTTTGAGTCCTATAAGATCTGCAAAGAAGCCTTATGCAGTCATCGACAATGTTGAGACAGTGAAATCTCCTTTGAATGATGTTGTGGAAGAGCATGACATGAACAAGGCGAAGACCAAAGTTGTTAGGAAAGAGAGAATTGGACCTTTTAGGGTGGACGCCGGCATGGATGAGGCTGACAAGGCTATCCTTAAATTTGTCTTTGAAAGTGAATTTCCACTTAAAGAAGACATTGTGGACACTGGTGCCGCTGGTAGTTGTACTCGGGATGGGGCTAAAAAATTTCGACCTAATGGATGGCTAGGGACATTTGCCGTGAACTGTTTCACTGACATATTACATCTAGAAAGGGGTGAGGACCATACTCGTGTGTTCTTCCCTACCTTCTTTGCGGAAAAGTTGTTTCCGAAAAATGCCAAGCTGAAAACTTCTTTGGGTCTGCGATCAAAAGACTTATGTGTGAGGAGATTTGATCATCTTATCCATACTTGCGAGAAGGTAAGTCAAATACACTTGAACATATTTTTAGTCTTACCCTGTCTACATTATTCTATGAGATGTTCAACAAACACTACATTCATACCGTTGGAACAGATTTTCATACCAATCCATGATTCGGATCACTATTTCTTGTTCGTTGTGCGGTTAGATATTGAAGAAGCAGAATATTGGGATAGCATGCATGGCACAAATAGTAGGAGGAACAAGTGCAAGGCAATTGTAAGTCAGATTCTCTAGGTCAGCAACTATGTATGTTGATGTAATCTTTTGTGTTCTAAGCAAAACATGATATGTTTTTTGTTATGCAGCTGCAAGCACTAGACCATATTTACCGCGACAATGTATTTATGACATCAAAGAAGAAGAAGTTTACAGAATTCAGGTTGGTGGACCGGATGGAGGCCAAACAATCCGATGCTGATTGTGCTATTTTTGTGATCCGACACATGCAGCGTTATGTTGAGGAGTGGTCGCGTAATGTAAGTAATCTGAAGGACTAATCAATTCATCTCTTGAGAATGAAATCACTCGAGACATTGACACATAACTATATACATGTTTAAATATTGCAGTTCAAATCAGAAGAGACTCGTATTGAACTGCTGCTTTATATGATAAAGAGCAAGTACAATAGCCTCTTGAGAATGGTTTTACAAGAGATAGTGAAGAAGGAGGATACAAAGGAGGATAACTTGGAAAAGGCGGCAAGAATGAGGAAGGTTGAAGGAAAACAAAACACTAAGGCTCGGTCCAAGAAGGGTGTGAACAAAGATGTACGTCGCAGCCATTAGTGAAGTTACTGTGATGGTTTTTTGGTGATGAGGGAAGTTATTTTGACACATCTACTATTTTCTTTAGAAATGTCTACCATTTACTTAAACAAAATCACAAAGAAGTAGACTTTCTAGAAATTAAAATGGTACTTGTGTTCGAACCATTTAGATGACAAAATTTGCAAAGTCTACAACTAACATAACCAACATCTATTGGTTTAATGAGAAACATCTATCATCTACATAAACAAAATCACAAAAAAGTAGACTTTCTGAAAATCAAAATGGTACATGTGTTCGAACCATTTAGATGCAAAAGTGGCAAAGTGTACAACTAACATAAGCAACGTTTACTAGATGAATGATAAACATCTACCATTTACATAAACAAAATCACAAAGAAGTAGACTTTCTGGAAATAAAAATGGTACTTGTGTTCGAACCATTTAGATGGCAAAAATTACAAAGTCTACAACTAACATAAGCAATGTCTACTAGATGAATGATAAACATCTACCATTTACATAAACAAAATCATAAAGAAGTAGACTTTCTGGAAATAAAAATGGTACTTGTGTTCGAACCATTTAGATGGCAAAAGTGACAAAGTCTACAACTAACATAAGACACATCTACTGTTTTCATTAGTAATGTCTACCATCTACATATAACATTGTGAGTACCGTCTTCGATTGCATTGTATCTTGATTTGTGGGTTGTTAGTTGCCTTATATGTGTGGGTTCCTAATCTATTTCATACTTGTTGCTTGTATGAAGTGATCGTGTATTGATTTTGTTTCAGTTCCGCTTGGAGTCTTCACAAGAATGGAGTACGTTTCAAAACCATAAAGACATCTTTCAATAAACTGGTTGTGGTGTGCAGTGAAATGAAACCCTCTTTAAATAACAAAGGGACTATAGGAGAATTATTTGGTGATTTCAAATTCATGCCAAATTTCCAAATTTGCCGCCACAAGCTAAATTGAAAATTCAAACTTGACCTCCAACGAAACTGAAAAGGGAATTGGCGCCCAAATCAGTGTAGTTACGTCACTAAAGTGTGATGTCAAATTTGCATTTCTAAGAGTACGGAACATGCCAAGATACAAATTGCCCGATGGTAACATGCACACTAAACAAAAATGGTACAGAACATGCTAAGATACATACATTGCACTTCCAACTATTTTGTGACATTGCTTACAGGGGAAGCAAAGAAATGAACAAAAATGGTTTGGCAAACAAAATGGGCAACTGGTGGTCCAGCCTAATAGCCAAAGAGCCATGTTAAAGTCAGTTACATTAACTACTAACTGCATTCAAAAGGAAACCCTCCATCCTTGTTGAACTATGGAAACTAATTGCTTGGTGTTTTCCCTCCTCCCCTCCTCCCCTCCATCCTTGCGATTGCTTTCTTTTTCGGCTCTCTCCTCGTTTTGATATTTGTAATCTTCATGAAGTGCTTGGAAAACTCCTGAGAGGTGTCAATTTGCCGGACTAAAGCTTGGAGGGTACTCCAAACATGAGTCAATGTGATGGGGTACAAGGGTGGAAGGGTATTAGGTTGAGAGACATGCGAAACCGGTATGTTCTGAGGGTTCCCAAACTCAGAGTCCTATCATAAACAACACAAGAACCAATTCAGGAACACGTGAACTAAACACAATAATTTTCTCTTACGTTGAAGACTCAGGGTGCCAACATAACACAGAAACACATACCTCTACCTCTATAGCGGGGCTCCTCCCTTTGCCTTTAGGGGGCAGAGCGGCATCAGTGGCCTCAGAAAAGGTACGAGGACGCGAGGATGAGTCCTTCGAGTGCCTAGCCCTCTTACAGCTCCTGCATATAGTCGAAGAGGTACGAGGACGTGACGATGAGTCCTTGCAACAAAAATATAGAAACAAAATTAGAGCTCCCAAATCCACATACTAACTAACTTAGTAACAAAATTCATGTACAATTCACAAGAGAGACAAAAACTAAAGCAACAGAAAAGACGAACAAAGAGGCATGTTCATAGAAATTTCCAATTCCAAAATTCACATTCTGGAGCTAAAACACCAGTAATGCAAACCAAACCAAACTAAGTACAGATTTGGATCACAAAAATTCAATGCAGTTCCAAACCAAGTACATAAAGCATATCAGGTAAGTTTACAAAAACCCAAACACATACCACATAACAATATGCAGGAACAAAATATACTTGGATCTTTCTGAGTAACTTGTCTAGCCTCGCAACATTTTTTTCCTGCATCGATTTAACCTGCCAAAAAAACATGTCATCAGCACACAAGATCCACAAAACTTAAACTCAATATGAACTAATCATACAGAATCATTAACTCAGTAGGTACCTCGTTTGACAAATTGTCCAAAACAAGTTCTCCATAACTCATTGAGTCGTCAGAAGATGCAGAGGTGGAGCGCCTAGCCCTCTTCGAAGAGCTAGGAGAACGCCGGGATGAGTCCAAAGAGGAAGAGGAGGCGGAGACAACAATATGATCTGAGTGAACCAGATCTGATTGTTCCTGAACAGATCGGTGGCCAAGATTGCGGGGAGCGCCCCTCATAGGGCGCAGCCGTTGTCGCCGGTGCATGGTTTCAGTGAAAAAGAAGAAGTTGCGAGTGATGGAGCGGGGAGGGAGAAAACAAAGGGTGTGCGGCTAGAAGGAAGACAAGATTTTAGGATTTTCCTGACCCAACGTGTCATCTCTCCTGCTCTCCATTGGCCGAACCCCACATCACTTGGATCGCCACGTGTCATGCTCCCAGCCGTCCATTCTATACCATAATTCAAATCTCAACCGCACAATCATGTAAACCCTAAACCCTAAACATTTAAACCCTACTTCCGATCTACTTTTAGCTTGATTATTATGAAACAAGTAGCCCCGTATACACAATACGTATTATATTAGATCGATCATTACATACAAGCACCCCTATAGACAAGATAATCACGTTATGGAAATCATTAAGAACAAATAACTTTTTATACATGGTGGTGTCACATTAGATCGATCATTACATACAAGCGCCCCTATAGACAACATAATCACATTAGCTCGATCATTAGGAACAACTAGCCCAACATACACGAGATTTATTGTTAGCTCGATTATTAGAAACGAGTAGCCCTATATACACGATATTTCACATTTGTTCGATCATTAGGAACAAATAGCTCTATATACACGAGAAGTACTACATTAGGTCGATAATTAGGAACAAGTATCTCTATATACACAAGATGTCACCATTTGTGCGTTCATTAAGAACAAGTAGTTTTATATACTCTTCAGGAGATGTCACATATGTTCTAGGAGAAAGTAGCCTCCCAAGAACAAAGATAACAATAGTAGACTTAACTCATGTAAATAGTAGACATGACTTATGATAACAGTATACTTAACTCATGTAAATAGTAGACATGACTCATGATAACAGTAGCTCTTAAAGAACCACTCCATTGGCCTAACCTCCACTTCCCTTGGAACGCCAGCATGTCATCGCTCTTGGCCGTCGATTCTAAACCCAACCCTAAAATCTCAACCGCTCATTCATTTCACACAAAGCACCATTCCTCATTGGCCGAACCCCACATCACTTGGATCGCCACATGTCATGCTCCTAGCTGTCCACTCTATACCCTAATTCAAATCTCAACAGATCATTCGTTTCACACAAAACACTACACTCCGATTGGGCGAACCACACATGCCCCGGATCGCCAGCGTGTCATCGACACATTTATCATTAGAAACATCTACTGTTTTCATGAGAACTGTCTACCATTTATATGAGCAAAAACACCAAGAGGTAGACTTTCTGGAAATCAAAAGGGAACTTGTGTTCGAACCATTTAGATGGTAAAAGTTGCAAAGTCTACAACCATCATAAGACACATATACTGTTTTCATTAGAAACATCTATCATTTACATAAACAAAATTACAAAGAAGTAGACTTTCTCGAAATAAAAATGGTACATGTGTTCGAACCATTTCGATGCAAAAGTAGCAAAGTCTACAACTAACATAAGCAACGTCTACTAGATGAAAGATAAACATCTACCATTTACATAAACAAAATCACAAAGAAATAGACTTTCTGGAAATAAAAATGGTACTTGTGTTCGAACAATTTAAATCACAAGGAAAAGAAAACAAATGTGTTCACAGAGTAATATTACAGGTACCCATATTACATCTGTCGAACCCTTACATGTGTCCGTAATTAAAATAACTAAAATTCAAGCGATGAACATACCTGCTCACTTGCACGGCTTCGTGGGGCATTTCTTTGTCTGGATATGAGATTTCACAAACACTTCTTGCGTCCCTCCACCACCTCTTCACTATCAGTGATTTGTGAAGATGAAAAATGTTTTCGTTTTTCATCACCGAGAACATGTGACGACACGGCACTCCCCTATACTCAAACATTCCGTAAGAGAACACCATAATCGAGTCTGCTGCACTTTCAGTCTCTTTCCGAGTGTAGTAGGTAACAGTGTGTTCAAAATCAGGACGCTTGTAAACTGATACCTTGTAAACCCGGAACCATCTTCATGACATTATGTTCCTTGCTTTAGTGTGATATGAGCCTCTTTCATGATCTCCCTAAAAATCCACTTAAACACGTCGTGTGTGAATACAGAAGATGCTTGTTTCTCCAAATCTTCCAAGTGAGTTTTCGCATTCATAGTGTTGAAATCATCCCTTTCTTGATTGTTTTTAATTCTCATAAGTGTTCGGTCCACCAACGAAACAACCTGCACAAGGGTTTTGCTTTTTGATAGGACAAGCTTGAAGTCTTTATTCATTCCCTCACACCTTTGTGTGCTTCTCATGCCGGCCATAAATATATCACGGAAAAATGCTTGCCAAAACTTGTCTCTCTTTTCATTTCATACATACTGTTGATCCAATCATTGTCGTGGAGATCAAATTCGTCTAGCATATCCTGCCACAACCTATCAAATTGCTCAACCATTTGATACTTCCTAATGCACCTGTTGAAACCCTTCAACTTTTCCGCTGACTTTAAGTGGCCATTAGAATTTTGACCTATGTGCCAAATACATAGACGGTGCCTTGCTTCCGGCATCACGGTTCGAATTGCAGTACGCATGGCCTCGTCTCCGTCTGTGATTACAGCCTTTGGCATTTTCCCATTCATCGAATCCATGAAGTTTCTAAGCAACCAAGTATAAGTCTCCACGGTCTCATCTGAAAGAAGAGCAGCACCGAACACAATACTACCCCGATGATTATTCGTCCCAACAAACAAAACCAATGGCCTGTTGTAGACATTGGTTTTGTAAGTGCTGTCGAATATCAACACATCCTTATAACACTAATAGTCAACAAATAAATGCCCATCTTGCCAAAACATGTCCACCATCCTATCTTCTGAATCTGCCGTGAATTGGCAGAAGAAGTGAGGGTCTTTTGTTGCCAGTGCATTCATGTACGAAAGTGCGCCTTCAGAATCACTCTCAAATGGGGCGGTCCTTCGTTGCTAGTCGATCTTGTTGTAGAGGTCCTTCACGGTAAATCTCACTCTCTTATATCCCCCGCTATGTTCGACCATATACTCATAGGTGTGACAAGGTCTAATTGACACCCTTGTCATCGTATTTGTTAGAGCCAAAGATTCCTCGCCAACATGTCGATTAGTACGAATGAAGGGGATTTGGTTGCTAGTTGCCAGCATGTGATTATGCTGAGGAATGAATGCCTTCACCACATAAACTTTGGTTGCCTCACTGTATCCAATCCTCAGTTTAGCTCCGCACAATGTTCTTGTCTCTCTCCGAGCATAGCGACTGCTTTCTCCTTGTTCCAAGGACTTGTTTGCTTTTCGGGTTCCTTCGTTGTTGCAGACCCACTCCCTCCTCCGAATCAAACCATTAGACTCACCCTTGTCACTCTTCCTTATACCAAACCCAACTGCCACAGAATAGGCAGCGTAGAAACTTTCTGCCTCATCAACTGTATTGAATGTCATGGCTTCAATATTAGAAACTGAAAAGCTTCCATGTCTTGGGACGTGTACCTTTACATCCTCAAAACCCGAAGAAGGTTGTTCTTCATTCTCTGATGGATCCATGGTTGGTTGTTCTTCATTCCCAGATGCATCCATACCTGTGTTTCAATCAATATTTGCTTAACAAACTAAATCCAAACAACAAACATAAAGAGATACTGGATCCATGATTGGCTGTTCTTCATTTGAGATACTGGTAGATCGAATTAGAAGAGTAGACCGAATTGAAATGCAATACTCACCTACAAGAGACGTGAGAGTCCGGGAGTTTGACATATTGATTTGGATTGAGAAAGCGAGTTTCTCGACTTGAATAAACAGAGAGAAAGAGAGAGGAGAGTTCAAATCGGAGAGAGAAAGGAGAAGGAACAAAAAGAGAGAGAGAGAGAGGGTAAGAGAAAGAGTCCGAGTTCAAATCGGAGAGAATAAGGAGAGGTGAGTGGATGTAGTCACTCCGTCAGTTTAGATGCTTTAAATCTTTAAACGGTCATATGACCGGCTAAAGGGGTAGCATGTCATCCTTTTAAGCAATGAACCAATCACAAACACCCATGTGGTTAAGGTATCCATACCTTAAGGCATACAAGTATTTGCCTTACAATAAGTGCAATTTACAACACATAACTACCTTTCAATATCACCATTATGTTATTCCCATGGATGAACACGTATTCGCCGGAATGTCTTTGAGGTAAATGCCATCGTCTTTCGCAGTCCAAAAACACTCTTTCCAGTTGCATTTGGTCCAAAGCCACATATGTTCAGCCTCCCTCCAGAACACATCAGTCACAGCATGTAGATTGCTGGCACGCCAGTCGCAAGTGGATTTTGTTGTCTCGGGCAAGTTGACATGGAAATGCCAATTGAAGTCGCCACCAGGACCAAGAGTCTGGATGCCGAGATCGTCGACGTCAGACTTGCAGTGGACAACACCAGTTGTCTTCCTCCACTCAAACCGTTAACAACGTGCACATTCCAGTTGGTGGGATCAAGACCGGGCCATTTGGCATAGGATTCCGGGCAGATGCTCAGTGCTAAAGTTGCACACAAGTAGAAAATGGCAATGCCTTTGAGAGCTCTCATTCTTGTTTATGAGGATAGATAGATGACTGATATGATCAATTCTTTGATGCTCTTTTTATATCCAAATTCTAGTCAATGTATGAGAAAAGCTGTTGTATGTGATTAACGATCGAAAGGCTCTCCTCTCCCTCAAAAGGAGATAGCCGTTCCTTGAGTCAACAAGAAAAATCTAATCTGAATCTGGGACACAACAGAAGAAGCTAGTATTAGTATAATGTGTAATTTTAGTTGTAAATGGTTATACTGTTTTGGGCACTCGGTAGGTCTCCCAAGGACTTGGTCAAGATTTAAATTTTATCCCAGACGATAAGAGCTCCCATTCTATGTTCTAAACTTCTAATGATTAGGGAAGTACAAGACGAAATAAGAGAAGATTAAAATATGAAGAAAAAAACTGTGATCGATGTTTCACAACTTAAGGTATAACGGCAAGCGTACCAAAAAAAATTCAATCACTTGTTAATTTTATTTACTTGAAATGGTATCTCAAGTATTGCGTCGTTACACGCAACCTTTTGATCCAACCATGAGCAAGTCTCTTTGACTCAATCAAAACCAGAACAAACAGCTTCTAAGGCGCCATTGAGAAGGCGACGATTACTTCTGCCTCGTAAGTTAAAGGTCGATTTCGGCCGCCTTAAGGCCGTCACTTGTCACCGCAATGTAGGCCACATATTTGCCCCGCTTCGCCTATAAGATTCTCTGCTCAAAACCGAAAGCCTCATCAAGCCTTGTCGCTCTCAGCCTTCAAGACCGATCACCACCTCGACGGGAAGCACAACTATGTTGTCTTGGAGCTAGAGTGCCGCCTCCTATATTATGGTGAATTTACCTGGAATCCACTCTTGTATTTGTTTGGTCATGTATCACATTAGAAATGCGTTTGAGTAACCAAAAGAAGGAAACTCGCTCCCTTATTCTTTTCAAAGCTTCATTTTCCGGCCTTATTGTCACGGGATGAGAACTTCGCTTCTCTACCAAGCGTGCGGCCTTAGAGTTGTTCACCTCCTCGAACTCTCTAAGTCAGCCTTTCCTCCACGCAACGGAAACAAGAGCAACACAAGAGAGCAAGAAAGCTAGAAGTATACTAAGTGTGCAAAGCTAAGCAAAGCAAACACTTAGGCAATGTGGGAAAAAGGAACTTTGTATTAAGTTATGAACACTTTACAAGGCCTTCTAAGGTTTCTAGGATTTCAAGGATTGCAAGGATCTCTAGGATCTCAAGGTTGTCTCTCCATCCCAAATGAGAGGGGTGCCTCCCTATTTATAGGCATCATCCCCCCCTTGCCTAAAGTTCTAGACTAATCTAGGACATTACAAATAAAGACAAAGTCTAGAGACTTCTACATGTCTCTAGGAAAGTCCTACAATATCTATACAAGGTTTGAGTGTTCTAGAGAGTTCTAGGGATCTCTAGTGGCTTGAGCCTCCTCAAGGGTTCTAGAGAATTCCATAGTCTCCTAGAGACTTCCTGTTGTATCCGGACACCTCCAAGGCTTTCCACAACGATCTAGAACACTCTAGTGTGCTCCAAAATTATCCTTGGGCAATGCTTGCTCTAAATATACCCAAGGAACTTGGCGAGTCGTGACATTATACCCTCTTAACAACAATTATATTTAAGACTAGGTTTAGGGTTTAATTATTAATTAGTAATGTTTTTTTTTTTTTTCATACGAGGGTTTAGTCATGTTAATTTATTAGCATCTTGTTGGAGAGCTTATATATGGTCTGTTACGCGGAAGCGGCCGACAGGCCTCGAGGGTCCCACACACACGGGTCCAATAATACCGATACTCCCCTATTTTAGCCACCCGGTAGAGAAATGGGTATGTGGTTTTACACAAGGCCTCGACATTAGTGTGTGTGGTATCATTCCTTATAACCCAAGGATGACTCTTTCACGTTTCCGATGTGGGATTCCAAATGGCTCATATCTAAGCCACACTTTTCCAATAATCTCTACTTGGCGTGATTCGAGTCATCTTCAACTGTCTCACGATCCAAATTCCAATAGCTCAACCTCAACCACAACCATTTGCATCTTATGATCCCAATCCAAACGGGAGCTCCACCAAATTGCAACTCGATCATATGAGACACCAAGTCCCAAGCGTCACCTGGGCTCTGATACCACTTGTTACACAGAAGCGGCCGATAGATCCCGAGGGTCCCACACACAGGTCTAATAATGTCGATACTCCCCCCACTTTAGTCACCCGGTGGAGAAACGGGCATGGGATTTTATACAAAGGGCATCGACATTAGTGTGTATGGTATTAAATATTGGCTTTATCTTGAAGGTGGACCAAAACCATGGGAAGCCCATCTTGATCAAGTGGGCTTTACTATGCCTAGGTTAATTAGGGAATGCATATATAAATGTATATCTAGCCTAACTAGGATTAGTGATATGTGTATACATAGATGTTGCCGCCAAGTATATTGGCAGAGGGAATTTGAGATAGTTAACCTACAGTAGCTTCTTTGTTCTATCAACAGAGAAGATTGGTGTATTGGGGTTTTGGGTTAGAGAGTTTGATTAATACTCTCTATTGTATTCCCTCCAATTGTTATAGTGGAATTTGTCGCCGGCTTCGTAAGTGGACGTAGCTCAATCACGTTGTTTGGGTGAACCACTACAAATTCTGTGTTTTTGTCTACCTTTCTTTTATTTGTTCCAATCAATATTCGGGTTTGTGTCGCTTCCGCATACCTAACTGGCATCAGAGCTCTTGTTCTGAACTGGGAGTTGATTATTGTAGTCGGTAGCAAGTAAATACATCATCGGCCCACGATGCTACCAGAAGCCCAGCATAGGGCAGACCGAGCAAGCTTCATCCTAGAGGTCATTGCAGTTTGGGCTGGGCAGGAGGCACACAGCAAGGGGCCAAATAAATGAACCATAATAGCACATTTGTCCCACATCGTATAACAAGCAAGAAAAAAGTCCACGCGGGGTCATAAATACAATGCTAAAGTCAACCAAAAGGGTAAATATACTTCACCAAACTACACCATTGACTTTATCATCGGAGAGAGAAAGACCGGAAAGTCCCGGTCGGTCTCTTATTGTAGGTAACAAGCCGGCAAGGTCAAAAGAGAGGCCACGCTGAAGCTTCTTCAAGGTCAACGGGATCTTGCAGAAACAATTGGTGTCGTCTGTGGGAAACTTTACAAAAAGCCACCGTGTCTCGTTGGTTGAATCAAGTGAACTAGTAGAAAGGAGTAGGACAATGTTGGAAGACCAACGCGGTCTCACCGAGGAGAGAATGCCGAGGACCGCAGCGCGGAGTGAGGGATCGGGTGAGAGGCTGGAATGCACACCTATAGGGAATGACCGGGAAAGGACCCCGGACGGGACGATGCATGACCTCACGCAAGAGGAAGTGGAGGACATGGTCGAAAGGCTGAGGGCAGATGTGGCAGGTTTGGAGAGAGAAAGGGCCTAGGATCGTCTAGAGGTAGCGACTCGGGAGAAAAAAATGGAACGGGATAATGCCACTATAATGAGCGTGTTGGCGCAAAGGTTGGAAAGTGACGAGGCAATCAAGCGGGCAGCTGCCACCTTGCGAGAACAACAAGCAGAAGGTAGAGAATCCCCGATAACGCCGATGCCCGCATCCCGTAAAATGGTCCATGTTGGGGTCAATCTGTTTCCGGAAGGCATAGAGTGTGAGGGCCCACCACCGCTCCCAACCCCCGTCGAGGGAGGGTGCAGGAACCAACAAGTGTAGAGGCGGCTTTGATGGCCATGCGGGATAGTGTGATAAACCTAACCATGAGAGTGATCGAAGCAGAAAGACGGGCGGCTCACAACATGCCCGGGATGAGATTCTAAGAAAGAGGGGGAGCGTTCACAAGGGTCATCACGCAGACCATGCGCTCTCACGCAACTAATCCTCTAAAGTTTAGCTACGAGGGTGAATGGGACCCATATCTGTTTCTCGATAGCTTCAAGTCCCACACTAATGCAAAGGGCTACACGGACGATGTGTGTTGCAACATGTTTCAAGAGACACTATCAAGAGAAGCGTTGAGTTGGTTTTACGAGCTTCAGGCAACTGGTAGATAGGTTTGTGAACTGTTTCATATTACGTAAGGACAGGCAGAGCATAGCCCAGCTGTTCAAGGTGAAGCAGGGGCACGGTGAAGGACTAAAAGCCTTCGTGAACCGCTGACAGGGAGCCACGGCCAAGGTCAGGACAAGAAAGTGGCAGAAGAGGCGTTCGTCCAAGCCCTGCTGCCCGGGAAGTTCTTATACGATGAACTAATGGAAATGACAATTAGGCATGCTCAAGCAGACCACGATATGTACGGGATCAATCCACAAGCAAGAGAAAGGAGGATAGGAGGACAGAGTCCCAGGGCAAACGATCCAAGAAGTAAGAACATGGAAAGAGGACCAAGAGGGACAATCTTTCACCCCCAGCAAGAGGTACAAAGAGGGAGGTAGGAAGCCTGCCAAGTAGGTGGGAGGCCCGCAAGGGTGACGTGTCGCGTAACCGAGGTCAAACAACTTCAATTTAATTACCCTGCAATCGTAGTAATATGGACAAGTAGGGATCGTTCTAGCCGGGGAAACCAAAGGGCGATCGAAAGAAGAGAAACAAAACAACTTATAAACAAGTATTCACATATATACATCGAAATATTGGGGATTTAAGATTGATTAATTCTAACAAATAACCTACTGAAAATTAAACCTAAGATTATTATATACAAGTGATCAACATACTCATGCAACACCTAACACGAAAAACCATCAAGAACACATAACAACTTCATGCAAGGCCGGGCAGCAACGTTCAAATTGTCCTAGACTCTAACCCATTCTGATTCTAATTAGAGCCTTTGCGGTTATCTAATTGTTAAGACTCCTCAAGTATTTAGAACCATCTTTGCGCTTGATCCTAAACATGAATGCTAACTCATTTAAAAACACGTTGCGTAGAGATTAAACAAGAAAACACTTTAGCACACGAGTCAATCAGAAACATGATCTAAGGCATGGCGTCACTCATCCTATTAGCATGCAAATTATCAGAATTATATCCGCCCTAAGTTAATAACAAAGACCAAGACAACTTTGCGTATGAATCGATCCAAAATTATTATGGTAGATGAAACCGCACCTTAAGGACAACCATGGCCAAGGCAGCCTCAAGGATTGATTTAGATGCACGAATTCATGACAATTAATCAATTAGAAATCAAAAACATATAAGAACATGCTACTGCCCCAAAACCTAAATCACGAAATCATCATATATTCAAGAAGTTATAAATCAAAACATAGAACAATCAAAGATCACAAAGAAATCCGAAAACCATGTTTGATAAATAAAACCAAAATCGAAAAGTATATTACAATACAATTCGAAACTATACAGAAAATAATACGAGAAGCCATGAGAAAATCACACTTTTACAACCTTGAAAGATTCGGCAAGTGTGGGGAAAATCGGTGGAAGGATGGAATGATTCTTATGGTTTGTGGTGGATGAATCGGCTGAGTAATTTTCTGTATAGAGTTTGGTAGAGTTTCGGCTATGCAATTGCAAGGGTAGTGATGATGATTTTCTGTACTTGAAGTCGTGCTTTATATAGAAGAAAAACCCTAGAGAAGTCGGCCACAAAGCCTAAACCAAGTCGGTTTAGGTTTCCTAGTTCTTCTCAATTTCGGCAGATTGACCTCCATCTGATGATTACGTCATAACTCCTTCTAGAAAATAGATATTGAGGTGATTCCAATTGATTTGGAAACTAGACTCCCGTAGCTCTCTATCCATATCTAGCACGTTTTCTGATTCATTGTGAGCTGTCCTGGAGAGTCCGTTGAAGTTGACAGACGTGCACAGGAATTCTCCCGATTTAATCCGGATTTGCAAGGCTTGGATATTCTTGAAATTCTGCCGAGTTTAGATCTTCTTCTCCATATTGGACTTGGTTTGGACCTCTCCTTCATGGACTAGGCTTCGTGGATCAGCTGCTTTGCTTCCCTTGGTCCATCAAGAACACTTCTCTCGGCACTCTTCTACATGTCACCTAAGTATCAGAGAAGTTAAATCAATTTGTGACAATTTTCTACATCATTCATTTATGTTTAACACGTTTTACACACAACTCTACCAAAAACTTTCGACTCTACATTATGACTCTATTCTACGACAATAAGAGATAATCAAAGTACAAATGGAGGTAATAACACATTAAAAATGTCGCATTTTATGCTCCTATCAAAGGGAAAGGTAAAGGGGGATACCAGGATGGCAGGTTCGCAAAAGCAACTCCCGCTGCCAGAGAAAACTTCACAACCCTAACGGCAACTCCCGAGGTAGTGTGGAACGAGAACAAGGGTGCAATCCCAGGGCCCCCGACAACGAAGTTCCCACCGTCAAGGTTAACCAGGGAGGACACTGGGAAGTATCGCAGGTATCACAGGGAGGCCACGCATGCGGTAAACAATTATGTAGAGCTCAAGAGTGCGATAAAGGGCCAGATAAAAGCAGGCAAACTGCAGCAGTATGTGTCAGGTTAGCGGCAAGGGGCAGGGGTTCCCTTGTACGGGACGATCAACATTATCCGTGGGGGAGCACAGTTAGACCAGAGGAGTAACAAGTCAAAGAAGCAATGCACATGATCAAAGAAGGGCGAGAGATATTTACCTTCGGGAGCTGCAACAATCAACATGTCAACATGAGTTGGAAATTGGTGACCTTTGTAGAAGGAGAAGAGCAAGGAATCAGGCAGCCTCATGAGGACCCGTTCCTTGTCACCGCGTAGTTAGATCATTATTTATGCAAGAATATCCTGATCGACACCAGGGCATCGGTAAATGTGTTGTTCAGAAACGCGTGGCAAACGTTGAGAAGAGGGAACAACAAGCTCACGCAAGATAATGAGCCGTTGATAACTTCTTCGGAGACGAGGTGCAGCCTTTAGGCTCGAATCATATTCCCGTGATCCTGGAAGGTATAGAAGGGAACACGTTGAGGGCAAGCATAAACTTCATAGTGGTCGACTACGAGTCATCTTACAATGAGATACTGGGGAGGCCAGCCTTGTGGAAGATAAAAGCCTTCATTGTTGGACACATGCTGATGATGAAGCTGCCATCCCCTGCGGGAATAGTGATGATCTGAGGCGATCAGCTGGCAGCGAGAGGTTGCTATGCCATCGATCAGGATAACAGAAGGAAGAGAGCGGAAGTGTTGGTCTCAAGAAACCCTAAGGCCCTTACAACGGACGCTTACGAGGACCCAATGTCAATGATGCAACAGAGGGTACCATGACTGAGAGGCCGGGATCCATTGAGAAGACGGAGTTGATTTGCATCTCGAATAAGTCCCCTGCGAGGACAGCAAGAATAGGGACGAGGCTGCCCCTAGAGTGAGGGAGGAGCTCACGCGCTTCTTGAAAGCCAACAATAAGGCATTTGCTAGGTCATATGCAGATGTCCCCAGAATCTCGAGAGAGATAGTGCCACACCGATTGGGAGTCCGAAAAAGTGTGCCTCGGTGAGGCAAAAACTTAGATCATTCGATTCAGCTAAATACAAAATCATCAAGGGAGAGGTGCAGAGGCTGCTAGATATCCAGTTTATCAAGGAAACCAAGTACCCGCAGTGGTTAGCCAACATGGTCATGGTCCCTAAAAAGTCAGTGGGGCAGTGGAGGATGTGCGTAGATTACACGAGTCTTAATAGGGCATGCCCTAAAGACAACTTCCCGTTGCCATGAATAAACCAACTCGTTGACTCGACCTCCGGGTTTGAGATGTTAAGCTTCATGGACACATACGCTGGGTACAATCAGATAATGATGGACACGGCAGATGAAGAGCACACCGCGTTCACCACTAACAATGGAGTGTACTATTTCAAGAGGATGTCGTTCGGTCTGAAGAACGCGGGAGCAATCTACCAATGCCTAATGAACAAAATGTTTGCTAAGAACTGGAGTAACCATGGAGGTGTATGTGGATGACATGTTGGTAAAAAGTCTTACCGTAGTCAAGCATGTGGGCGACTTGCAGGGGGTCTTTGACATCGTCCTCGCGTACGGTATGAGGCTGAACCCAGACAAGTGCCTGTTCAGAGTCGTTAAAAGGAATTTCCTGGGCCATGTGATCAGCAGGCAAGGAATCGAAGCAAACCCGGAGAATAGGACTGGGCATGGGACGGGATTAGGGTCATCCCACGGCTCGTCCCGAACATTGCACACGAGACGGGATCGGGACGGGCCTTACATTTTTAAGACTTGATCCCACGCAAGTCCTGTCCCAGATGGGACATGCCCAATCCCACCATCCCAGCATATAAAAAATATGAAATAAGAAATTTGATGACCTGAACATATATTAAAGCCAAGATGGAGATTATTAAATATTGGCTTTATCTTGAAGGTGGAACAAAACCATGGGAAGCCAATATCTTGATCACTGGGTTTTACTATGCCTAGGTTAATTAGGGAATGCATATACATGTATATCTAGCCTAACTAGGATTAGTGATATGTGTATATATAGATGTTGCCGCCAAGTATATTGGTAGAGGGAATTTGAGATAGTTAACCTACAATAGCTTCTTTGTTCTATCAACAGAGAAGATTGACGTATTGGGGTTTTGGGTTAGAGAGTTTGATTAATACTCTCTGTATTCTCTCCAATTGTACTATAGTGGAATTTGTGGCCGGCTTCGTAAGTGGACGTAGTTCAATCACGTTGTTTGGGTGAATCACTATAAATTCTGTATTTTTGTCTACGTTTCTTTTATTTGTTCCAATTAATATTCGGGTTTGTGTCACTTCCGTATAACACGTGGTACCATTCCTTATAACTCAAATATGACTCTTTCACGTTTCCGATGTGGGATTCCAAATGGCTCCTATCTAAGCCACACTTTTTCAATATGTTCTTGTTCTCATCATGTGGTAGGAGAGAAAGCAATATAGCAGTTAGAGTGTTCCTGAATCCAGGAAATAAATCGAACTCATCCTAACATCGAATTAGATTCAAATTATTGAGCTGAGCAAAGCCGATCAAGCTTGTTACGTATTACATTCCAGCACAAGAAATATTTTAAGCCGAACTTGTTCTTTTATTTCTTCATAAATATATGACATTAACATCTTCGGATCTTCCTTTACGATATTACAAGAATTTCAATTTACAACATTACAACCATTTCAATTTACAACATTACAACCATTTCAATATCACCATCATGTACGTTATTCCCATGGATGAACACGCTCGTCTCTATTCGCCGGAATGTCTTTGAGGTAAATCCCATCGTCTTTCGCAGTCCAAAAACACGCTTTCCAGTTGCATTTGGTCCGAAGCCACATATGTTGAGCCTCCCTCCAAAACACATCAGTCAAGGCGTGTCGATTGCCGGCACGCCAGTCGCAAGTGAATTTTGTTGTCCCGGGCAAGTTGACATGGAAATGCCAATTGAAGTCGCCACCAGGACCAAGAGTATGGATGCCGAGATCGTCGACGTCGGACTTGCAGTGGACAACCAGTTGTCTTCCTCCGCTCAAACCGTTAACGACGTGCACATGCCAGTTGGTGGGATCAAGACCGGGCCATTTGGCAGAGGATTCCGGGCAGATGCTAAGTGCCAAAGCTGCACACAAATAGAAAATGGCAATGCCTTTGAGATCTCTCATTCTTGTCTCTGAGGAGTTGGATAGATGACTGATGTGATCTCAATTGCTCAATGATTCTTTTTTATAGGCGAATTCTAGTGAATGATTGAGAAAAGCTATTTGTTTGATTAACGAAATGCTCACCTCTCCCTTAAAATAGATAACCGTTCTTTCAGTCAACAAGAAAAACCTAATCTGGCACACAACAGAAGAAGCGTATTAGTTGTATAATGTGTAATTTTAGTTGTAAATGGTTATACGGTTTAGGAGAATTAGGGCAGTCGGTAGGTCTCCCAAGGACTTGAGAACAAGATTTGAATCCAGGAGGGTGGAAGCTCCTATTCGATCTATGTTCTAACTTCTAATGATTAAGGAAGTACAAAACGAAATAAGAAGAAAAAACAATGAAAAATGAGTTGTTTCACAAATTAAAATATAATCGCAAAACGTACCAAAAGAAAATAATATAATTGCAAAAATATGCTTAACATTAAAAACTGAAAGCCCAGTATCATTTGGTGTAGCAGTACGGTCTCCCCTTTATGAGTGAGAAACTCAAAAAAGACTCGTTAACTGTTGCATTTGAGTTGTTTAATCAATAAAAAAAAAAAAAAATGATTTTTGGCCTTAATGCCTTAATAAGGCTTAAGATTTGTGGTCTTAATCCTATTAATCATAGGTGACATGTTATGTCATTTAGACACATCACCAATTATAAAGATTTTGTCATGTCATTCTTAAGCAAAAAGACAATCTTATCATTCTCAAATCTAATGATTCTAGATTATTTTGTTTTTTATTAAGAAAGAAATGATTACTATGTCTTTTCTTTTCTCTAAAAGTATATATTTCTAGTCTTTTCTCTCTTTAATTTTCATCACGATCATGTTTAGATAATGTTGTTTAGATTAAACAGCAAAATATAATATGAAAATACATATATTTTTGATAGTATACTTGTTCAAAATGTGAGTTCATACGAATATATATAGATATACATATAATTTGTCTAAGAAAAAAAAATTTCAACTAATATAAAAGTTTACATATATATAATTCGTCCAAGATAAAGTTTATATATATAAAGTTTTTTGTTTTATTTTATTTTTAAATTCAATAGAGAATATGACATATATAGATATTATAATTTAACCCGTAAAATAATATAAATAAATGATAAGTTAAAATTCTAGAACTAGATTTAGATTCACAAAGATAGGAAAGAAATTTTAATAAATTTACGATATTAAGAAATTTATGGTATAAAGGTTTCATCATTTGGTATGTTTACTAACTAGATCATTAATAAGAAAATATTTCATATTAGTTTATATCAATCATTAATGTTAGAGTTAAAATTGTCTCTTCACTCAAAATAACTTGGTGTGATTTTTAAATTGATGAAATATCTAGGTGATATGACATGCCACCTAGAATAAGGCAATAAATCTCAGGTCTCATTAATACCCCTAACACTGCCAAAACAATAATATTGACCTCATGTATGAAATAGAAGCCCTCACTTAATCCCCAAGGATTATGTAATTAATCACTTGTTAATTACATACAAAACCAATCCGACAAAAACCAGGCAAGCTTAATTTTTACATGTAATTAACTTAACATTTCTACACAATGTGTTATTAGACTCAACGTACTTGCATGTTCTTTTATTTGAGATTTCATCATAGGAATTTGATATCTTCCTTTTCGAAGTCTTTTGACCAAACGACAATATTTAACGCAATAGGTGCAAATTATCCCATGACACCGTCTCAATTTTTTTTATAAGGTTTAGCCGACGAATTATGGAATGTTTGTCGTCGCTAAACCCTTCTATAGCCGACGAAACAGACTATATTTCGTCGGCTTTAGTTATTTATTTATTTTTTTTATTACATACTATAGCCGACGAATATATTAAATGTTTCGTCTGCTAAAGTCTCAGACTATGGCCGACGAAACATTTTAATATATTCGTCGGTTTAAGTCTGGGACAATAGCCGACGACGTCTTCTAGTTTCGTCGGCTAAGGTCATCGCCGACGACCCTTTCCTGACGAAACTATAGCCGACGAAGGCTCGTCGGCTAAGATCTTAGCCGACGAATTAAGCTAACAGACCGACGAAACTTTTTTGTCGGCTAGAGTGCTTATTCTGGTAGTGATCTTGTTTCGGTGTTTCCCATGCGTGTTTAAATTCGTCACGACCATCCAGGATGTTTTTCAGATAAATCCCATCATCTCTCGCGATCAAAAGCATTCTCTATAGCAGCATCTGTACGTATCGAAGGGATTCGAAGCCAAGGGTTTTTTCTACTCTCCGGCCAAAACACATCAAAAGAAGTGTGTTGATGGTCAGTACGGAAGTAGCAATTGAAACGAGTTGTCCCAAAGAAGTTGATTTTGAAATGCCAGATGAATTCTGAACCAGGAGGAGTAAGTATATGGGTGCATGCCCAGATCGTCGTCTTTGGACCTGCAATGGATTTCCAATGCCCTTTGTGCAACTGATCCGTTCTCGACGTGCACTGTGCACATGCCATGTCGTGAGATCCACCAGTCGGTATCGGCCGAATTTCCGAGAGACAGGTTATATATTCAGAGCTAGGCTGCATCAGAAACAAAATGGCAAGGCGTTTGAAAGCAGTCATTTTGTTTTTTCTTCTCAGCTATAGCTGACTTGTGATGTTAATTGGAACTCGATTCTTCTTGATTTATTAATTGTACTATATTTTCGTTGATGCAATGAATATAACGTAATTTGTTGTCTCGGGCCTTTAACTTATAATGAAACCAAATTCAAGAGTTTTGTTATAAACTAAAAAATACGTAGAGAGAAAAGAGAAGAACAAAATGTAGGGAGAGGAATAAGTGTTACTTTCATTCTCATTAGGCTCCTTTGTATAGGAGTATGATTTACATCTTAAGAACATAACTAATGAGTATTTACAAGGACATCACATATATTTTAATATTTATAACACTCCCCTTGGATGTCCATTAATAATATGATGTTGGACGTGCTTAGTGTTGTCTCGTTAAAACCTTGCCAGATAATTAATAAAACCATGTGGGAAAAAATAACTTGGTCGAAGGAGAAAAAGAGTGCAACGCGCATATGTCCTAGGTAGCATACTTCTGGATGCGCGCTCCCCCTCATGAGATTCTCCCCCTGATTGTTGCAAGCTTCATGTACAGTAAATAACGGTTTGATTTGTCTATCACTGAAGTGAGATCTTGTTCGTTTTGAATACAAGGGCTCATCACAAGATTTTCATACCTGCAAAGTGAAGGCAATACCAACCGAGCTATACAATTTAATAGGTCTTACCTCATGTAATAATGTTAGAAAAAAACTCACATGTTCAAATTCATACATTATGTAATAACTAAGCAGTAGAAGCTAATTAACACATTACTATGTTGGTTCAAAACCATTGGAAGATCAGCATGACATATCTAGCGACTCATATCAATATCTTCGTTTATTGATACATAATCCGAATTCGGTTTTGTAGTCCAATCATAATACTCATTGAAGCAATTTTGATCACGTTAACTATAACAAATAAGTATATATGAGCTAGCTTTAGACTATCGATTGCATGAGTTAACTTTAGTTAACAGCCCAGCATAACGAGATATGCTCGCCTTTGGGCCTCCCCCTCATGGCTTTTCTTCGTGGGTACCAACCAAGACCACTCACTAATGGGAGTTGTGTTTGCATGTATAGGTACATTACGTCATTTCACTTAGGCGATGAGGAATCTTACATTCAGACTCTCTCAAGTATTTGTAGATCAATTTACATTCGAATCATTCATGTACTTGGATCCTTTAAGGATTAAGGGATACGCTTATAATGACGCTTTTACTTTTGGGATTTTGCTTTTAACAAATTCTTTTAAGATTCTCATAATATACGATGACAACTGCCGTAAGTCTCTCGTCAATAGATTATGTAACACTGTACTTACAGAAATTGTCACGTATAAGGAAAGATATTCGTAATCCTCATGTGTCTTGTCACTATGCCAAAATATTCATCAGACGACAGTCCAGGTCTGTCGTCTGACAGTTTTTTTTATGTCGTCTGAGGCTGTGTCGTATGATTGACCTCAGACGACAGTTTTCCACCGTCGTCTGATATCTGTTCAGACGACATATCTTATGTCGTCTGGAAGAAGCTGAATCTGGAAGGTTTCAGAAAAATATGTCGTGTTAATGGATTACATACAACATATAAATGTCGACTGAAGCCAGAATAAGGAAGAAATTAATGATGTCTCAATAGAAAAACCAACAACATATATATGTCGTCTGATGAAGCAATTATGTCGTCTGATAATCTATTAGACTTCATATTTTTGTTGCTTGTTTATAAAGACTTATGTTGTCCGATTGTCTGTTGGAATTCACATTCTTGTTGCTTTTTATAAGCACTTATGTTGTTTGACTATGAATTGAACTTCATATGTAACAAAATTAAGAATCAAGAAAGTAAAACTTCATTGATGTTGATAATCCACTTAATTAAAAAGTACATAATACTTTTTATCCTAATCCATAAAAGGCTATAAGTTATGGTCCAACTTTCAATCTAATATCTATTCACTAAAATGAATATATGGACCTAATCTATTTCTAGAAATGATATACCGAAACTATTAACGATGTCAACATTGATGTCATTCCTCTCAACGGGGCTTCAAGTAGCAAAATGACCTCGAAATCTTCTGCAAACACTTATACCTACATATTGACCAAATCAACAACAAAAAGAATGAGAGATTAGTTCATTTGGTGCATGCTCCACACAACATGGATCTTCACAGTCAATACTTCAATACTAAATACAGGATTCCAAATTCTAGACCAAACACCATCTTCTCAGCCTTATATCTCAATCACCATAACTAGACTCTTTTAAAACAATATCAACCTTTCTTTCCAGCCAAGACAATTATACACAAGACCCTTAATAACAATTAAACCAAATTCTCAATTCACTACCAAATCGGTAATTTCCATTAGATTTCAATACCATGACCAGCCCTTCATCCATTCACTATAACCTCTCTATATACTTCAACATGAACACAGCAGTACACAAAGTGTCATCTTTGCAGAATTAGCCACACACAACACAACCCAAATACTTTCAGCATCTTTCTATTTATCAAACGCCAACATCCATTTCATTCTAATTATAACAACTAAATAAACTTAACTTCCAACTGGTCCATAATCAACAAACACAGTAATACACACTAGGCACCAGACTTTCATAGAACTAGCCACAACGAAATGCACAACTCAAACATCTTCAATATTATCAAATTTACACCAATCAGCAACCAACAACAAACTCTAATTTACTTTTCGAATTTACCTTCGATGCGTCAAAACAGAACTTGCTCCTTCACTGCCCAAAACTTCTTGTTGAAGAATCAATGACCCAAAACTCAGCAACCTTCAAAGTCCTTGTTCACTAACGCAGTAGAGACCAAAACCAAAAACAGAAATAGAGGAGGTTGCCGGCGGGGACGAATTCCGTCAAGGGCAAAGAAACAGCCCAGAAATCCCAAAAACTAAAATCAATAAACTTCAATCTAAACTGAAAAATAATTACCTAGAATGATGAGGACGACGAGAGAAAGGAAACCATACCAAGAGAAGTCGGGTTCGCAGCTGAAAACCCAGAAATCCGGCAGAAAACTCGAACCTTCTTGTTGTCGTTCCTCCTCCTAAGTCAGCGATCGGAAGAAACGAAGGCTAGAGGCGCATCGGGGACCTCAAGGCGGTCCGGTCGGTGGTGGCCAATCGCCGGCATGATCTGCTTCAAATTGGGGATAAGAACAAGAACCAGATCGAGTCGATTAATTCGTTTTGGTGAACGGATAAATACTGTTGATCGTCCCTACAACTCCACCACTTCCAACCTTTTGCCAATGAATCTTGTTCACACCAGCCAATCAATAGGCAAAAGATCATCCTCCACCACCTTCAACCTTCTTCTTCCGACGACTCTTCTCTCTTCATAAGCTACCTCTTCTCTCATCAACTGGATGCGCGCATCTGATCGGCGTCCCGACGCGTCGGTCGAGTCAGTGGGAAGATCAGCAGTGGGATGGAGTTTTATGAGTATGAGGATGAGGATGATATTGGCGGGGGGGGCGGGTGGGGGGGGGGGGGTGGGGGGTGGGGGGGGGGGGGGGGGGAGCGGGCCGACAACGGTGGTAGTGGGAGGGGAAGAGAGAGTGATGGATATTAGATTGGTACAGTGGTGGGTCGTGTTCGATCCGGCACAAGTCAGGGTTCTTTGGCAAAAAAGGAATGAACTAATGGAATTATACATATATGTTGAACTTCAAATATATAGAGAACGAGGGACGATTGTTCTCCAGTTGAGGTGATGAGTGGGCTAGAAAATTATTGGGCCTACAAGATGTGACTGGGCTACTGCAATTGATTTGCTGGATTTACTTTGTTCTCAACAGTTATAAGACTT